>JANSTQ010021123.1:0-16230 GCA_026167885.1 Bergia puertoricense | reverse complement strand
AGAAGTTCACGCACGAGGCAGGACGTGCCGTGTGCACAGCTTATACAGTCATGCAATTTCTTAGACTTTCGGCCTATAACGAAAAAACGATTTGATAGTAATTCGCAGTGAAAACTGACCTTCTCTGTCATTTGGCAAGTTTGGAATTGACAAAGAATCTCAAATTTGAATTTTGAGGTCTGCTAGGGTTCGCCTCCCGCAAGTTTTGTATGTTAATATGAGATTTTATTTAAAATGTTTCTTGACGTTCAATATTTTCGAGAGATAATCAAAACTAGCGGTGCATGGAAACAAAATATCGAATGAATCCGGAAGACTCGTTCGTTTTGGATCTATATCTGGAGAAAGCTCTGTTTTGGCCATATTGGCATCATCGATCTATAAATATAAGGGTTAAAGTGATTCAAAATATGAAGTCAGTTTAGCATGGAAGAAATAGACCGTTTACGTAAGGAAGAAAAACGGATACAACTCAGTGCAGCCAATAGTGAAATCGCATTACAGTCCATACTAAAATTCAGTCATTTTAAATATTCTTTCAGATTCATTCGCAAGGATCTGGATTGCTACGTTTAATTATTCAAGTGTTTAAGTATTTAAATACTTAAAAGTCAGATATCCACCAACTAGGAATCTTTTGCTTAAAAGTATTTTTGACGAAACGAAAACAAAACGCTGATGATTTTATCTTGCAGTCACGCGATGTGTAGTCTGAGTTTCAGCTGACTCTGGTGCGCCGGCCAGCCGGCTACAGGGCAATGTGATGATGTGTTTTGATCAACGAGGGCTAATATAGTATGTTTTAGTGCTGGGTGTAAATTTGACGTTAGTGTGTGAGTTAGCCCTTCCGGCGTCAGAGTAACATCCCTATGGCGAAAAACATACCATATCAACCAGCCCTTGTTGATCAAAAGACATATTCAGCTTTTTTGCCATCGCAGAAAAAAACATTTTTTTGAAAAAAATTAGCCTTCCAGTTGAATGTGAGATTGTTGGCGAGACAATTTTGACCCGAGCCAAAGAAAGTCTCGGATACGATTATTTAACTGCGGAAAGGGCCGAAGTGAAGTATTTACTGACGTAACGTACTTCAAAATTATTTTAAACTCTATTGGACGGAAACTGCCATAGTGAGAAGTATAGCATCTTTACCATAATCGAACAACATGCCTCAGTGTTTAAAAAAAAATTGTTGCTCAATAGCGTGCAAAAGGAGTTAAAAATAAACCGGAAAAGGCGGTTCACCAAAACAAGCCAAAACAGGCGATAAAAAGCCGTATTTGTTTCCTTACCAAGGACGGACCTGCTCGGAAACAAAAATACCACACAGCATGACTGGGAAACGCCATTGTCGATCTTCGATCAAAATTGGTTCCAATCACCTGTAGCTTTTGTAGTTTAACTGCTAAATTGATTGTTCAAATTGTTTCGTTTTTGGTGTCCGCGTCCGGCGGAAAGGCGAATCGCCTGACGATCTATATCAGTGATTGTCATCGGTTGGACACAGATTTTTCCATGTCAGTCGGTTTGTGTTAATCTTTTTAAAAAACTGCCCTAAGTCTGCTGTATTTCCCTGACACATCATCCGGACTACAGGAGCACTATATCACCCAATGCTGTGGCTTTTTCCTCTTTCTGGCATCGTTTCCTATTAAGGTGCAGCTTGTTCCAACAAATTAAGGCTTTACATAAATTAAAGTAAAATTTGAACATGCTTGTGAGAAATACTTGATATCTTTAAGAAAATCCGAAACATGGTCTGCTTTGACTAACTTCGTACATTCGTTTCCGATATAAATTGGAAGATATACGAAAACTCTTCTGCCGTCTGGCATAATTTGCGAATCTGTTCTCTGTGTTCAACGGTACTTGTAGATGACAAATTCATAACACAATGAAGTAGGACCTCACATACTCAGATGTGCTTAAAACACCCGGGATTCTTGACAAAGTTGTAAAAACGTAATGAAGGTATCAGTGCATTTGATTTTAATGGTGTCTTTGCATATTTGATTTTCATAGGGAGGTCTGGAGGCATGCTTCCCCAGGCAAGGTTTGAGATTTTAGTTTCTGAAACCAATGAAGAAAGTTTCGTCTTTTTCCGTGATACACTTAAGATCATGTGTGTTTAGAAAAAATGCAGGAGGATAACCGAGATACATAATCGCTTTGCAGTTCGGGCGCAAAGATAAGGCCTGTTTCAAACGTCGCGCCACTGCCGTGCCGAACTAAGTTCAGGAATTGAAAAATTCGACGTTAGCACGGCAGTAGCACGACGTTTGAAATCATTGGACACGGCAACTGCAAATTAGTTCGACATGGCAATTTTAAAAGTTCGACAAGGTCTGCTGTGCTACACGGCAGTAGGACGGCGTAGTTTCAAACGACGTGCCAATGTGTGTCGAACTCAATTCATAAATTATGAAAACTGTATATTTCGCTTTTCCTACCTTTTTCGGACAGTTTTGCTTTTTGTGCAAAGTTTTGCTTTTTGTGCAATTTGGCGTGACAGATTTTAATTCGACGTTTGAAACCACTGCCGTGGTGACGATGCTGACTCATGCCGTCTCATGCACGCTAATCGAATGCACCGAAGACAATCGCTGTTGCAATTTCAGTTGTGCTGTTCTTTTTTTGCCCTTTCCCTCTCAAACAAACCTAACAATTTTCTAACAAACTGATTTAGTGAGCTTAAAAGCTTCATTTTAAAATTAAAAAAATGTTATAAAAAAATTATTGAAAAGAGAACGTGCTCTCTTGAAAGTGTTTATTGTTATTTTAAGTCGTAAGATTTCCGTCAGTCGAAAATAATCCGCTTCCTGCCTTCACACAAAGCTAGTATTGTTGGTATCGTACTTCCGGCCGTGTACCATTCTTGCCTGGTGGAGTATTGCCACGGCCACGTGTTGTTATGCTCAGAAATGATAATTGTTGGCCTGGAAACTAGGAAGTATGTACGTAACCAGACGGAATGTTCACGACCATTCACGTAGACAGTCTTTCTTCTGTTATGTCTGTAAATAGCTTCTTAAAATTCGATTGTCAAAACGAATCTGTCACGGAAAACAAAACAAACCTGAGTTCGAATTACCGTTAGAAAGTCGCCTGAAGTAAAAAAAAAAGACCCTCGGATTGTTTTTTTTTTTGCAAGGCAGAAGAGTTGAGGCAATCAGTTTAGCTCAGTTTCGCTGTTACATAGGAGGATAAGGATCTCCAATCATTCCCCCTAACACTATTAACAAAACAACATGCAAGAAAAACAAACTTACAGTGCTATTCGAGCTCTTTCTTCCCCAGTCACTCCTTTCATGTCCCTCACTCCCTCCCCCATTAGTCTATATAAAATGTAAAATTGACCTAGCTTGGTGGAAAGTTAAGTACCGTCAGTGACCCAAAGTGTCATGGCAATTTCAAATTGCTTATGACAGTTTTAACCTTGCCCACCAGGCATATCAAGTTGGGCAATTTTAACTTTCCCCACCGGGCATATCAAGTTGCTCGTGACAATTTTAATCTCGCTCGCGGTAGTCAGTTTTTGTAGCTTCAATTTGATCACGGCAATTTTATTTCAACTTCGTCACTTCACGTCAAACATTGCAGCTACGGTGGCCCAAAACGTCAAGACTCCAGCAATTTCAACTGAAGTAAGTTGTAATAAGTAAATGAAGTAATTGTAGGTTGTAGTTGCTGAAACTGCCGTGAGCAAAGTTGAAATTACCCGGTACAAATTGAAACTGCCACGAGCAAATTAAAATTGCCATGAACAAATAGAAACTGCCGTGACACATCAGATAAAGAACCTCTCAGCTTATTCGGTCCAGTGAAGTTTGTTTGTTCTCACTTTCAGAGTGACGTCAATAACTATTGACGAATCCCTGAAGACGAGTGCCATATTTCCCAATTGGACTAGTAGTCACACCAAACGAGTGGGGTTTTCCACCAAGCACTGATTGCAAAGAAGGTCAAAGAAGATAGTTATATTTCATCATGAAGTTTCCTTTATGTTGTAAGAAAACCAAGCCTCAAGATGGAAAAGAGAGAATGGCGCTGTCCCAGAAATTTGCACACGGGGTCGGCCACGTTCTCAATGACTTGGTAGCCAACACTTGGTTCAGTTATCTGTTGGTGTTCATGAACAAAGTGGCCGGACTTTCCAGTGGGGACACGGGTCTAGTTTTATTGCTGGGCCAAGTTACAGATGCTGTTTGTACGCCATTTATTGGCTACCTTAACGATAAGACTGTCTGTAAATACGGTCGGAGAAAGCTGTGGCACCTTATCGGCGCAGTCTGTGTGTGCGCTACGTTTCCTCTCATTTTCAATCGATGTCTTGGGTGCACGGACGCAACCTCAAAGGTGAAACTGGGCTATTATTACGGGTTCGCCGCAGTGTTCCAGTTTGGCTGGGGGTGTATGCAGTTGAGCCATTTGTCGCTTATACCAGAGATCGCCAAGAAAGCCAGCGAAAGAGTAGAGCTGAACGCCATAAGGTAAGACTGAAATGTTCTCAATAGCTATGTATTTTGTAACCTTGGATAGTCGACGTAAACTGGAGTGAAAATTAAATTAGTGTACACTTCAGTTGTGCATATCTGTCCCTTTCAAAATCTTTTACTGAATTTCAAATTTTAAAAAATTCACATTAATTGTACTTATCGCTGATACATCGCAGTTAAGGAATATTTAATCCCCGAGCGAGTTGCTTTCACCTACACACCGTTCAGTTCCCACCTCTACATCGTTATTCATTGCTATTTTAAAAGTTCAGTAAATGCGTTCTGATTGTCTGAAACACAAATTGCTGTCGTCTGAATTTTACAACTCGGAGAGTTCAGAGGTCCCACCATTGTAAAAATATTTCCGGCATTGTTTTCAAGATAAACAAACAAACGTTGTTTCACTGAAGCAAATGACTGATGCCTGTTAAAAAAACTGAAATACTTCGAAAGTAGTTCGCAGCGTGTAACTGAAGTGACACTGCATGCAGCCCACGTTGGTTAAAATTAGCCATTTTGTAGCAGACAAGGTTTATTCATAATCCTGTACTCATATAAAAAGTCAGTGTGGAAAATGGGACACTGAAGAGGGCCGAAGTTAAAAAGAAATAATAAGAAATTTTTTGATAAAAAGTTGTTTATTGAGGTGAGTTACGACCAGAAAAATGCAACACAAACTACTTTGTTTTGTTGGATAATTTTTGCTTTTTTTCAAAGTAAAAGTACTGAAACTTGGTAACCGGAAACGGTTGAATGTTACTGATTTGTGTTTGATAACCCAAGGAAAAGGTCAACGCAAAACCATAAGTTGGTTTGAAATGAGCTCCAAACTCTTTGAGTTTCTTTAATAGCTTTCACTGGAGCGAAATTCATCCGGAAAAGAATAAAGAAAAGTAGTTTACCAGATTTGGTTTCGATAATTTATAAGAGCTAAGGTATTGCAATCTGCAACACCGAGCTGCTTCGAACAACATCGACAATCAATATCAGTGCTGAGATAAAAAGAGCAGATGGTGCTGAATCGGCCATGTCCTCAGGATGGAACCATCTGCGATCCTCAGCCGGAGTGTCTACTGCGTTGGACTCCATCTAGTAAGAGAGCCCGAGGGAGACCGAGAGAGATCTGCAGGAGGACAGTTAGAGTAGGAGACGCAAGCTAACAGGTTCACATGGGGGCAACTGACCAACAAAAGTACGTTCGAAGTTCGAATTGGGTCTGATTTACTTTGCACGACTAAATGCAACCTTGCACGACCTAAGGCGACTTTGAGTGATATAAGGCAATTTTGTGCGACTTAAAATGACCTTGGATCCCAGAGTAGGAAAACAGTACTGAAAGAGTTCCCGAATGTAGAGTATTGTAATGACCTCTCCTTTGAAGGGCTTTTCAGATATGATTTAAAAGTTGATTTAAAATTAAAACCAAATGACAAACTAAATTAGCATTAAGCTAGGCGGTAAAGTCGGCGTGAACGGGGTGTTTGCCCAGATCTGATTGCGAGCGATATGCGCTTAACTAAACGTCTACCAGCTTCGAGTTTTCAGTTTGAAAGAGAGAAAGCTGACTGGTCCTTGGCTTCTAAAGCGTTACCCCTACAAGGACTCGGTCTCCTTGGCGCCCGAGGCTTGCTATCCGGTTGGTTTAAAAAAATAGTCAAAATAAAACTTTTAATTCTGATACTAACAATTTTCATGTTCCATGTCTGTCCTGATCCAGATGATCGGACATTTCATCACGTGCTTGAAGTAAACCAATCAGCGCGCGCTTTCAGGTCTGCCCAAAAGGTACCATCACAGAACGCGCTGCGAGATAAGTAACGATCGCCGTTGTTTTTCTCGTTCAGTTGCTAAAGAAACGAATTCCGTAAACGGAACTATTAAACAGACAAGTCCTCAACTTAAGCTGATAAATATATTCAAAGATAACAAGTTTTGGTAGTACTTAGAACTGTTTTAAAACCAACGACTGAAATTTAGAATGGCGGCCATTTTGAGACCATTTTGTGCGCGCGCGGTTTTCGGGGATGGTGTCATGTGATCAATTCAGTCAGGTGTTCCTAGCACGCGAGAGCCCGATCATCTGGATCGCGAACCATGAAAAAAGTCAATCTTTTTCGTCAGTTCTGAAAGCTAAATCCCTCACAGGCCAACGTAGAAGGACAAACATCAATCAAAACAAATGGGCCAATTTCAAGTTCCTAAAACACATTTTCAAACGTCTTTTTAGGTTGCTAAAATTATTGAATTCTTTTTTGGACATAACTGGAGTAGGATTGACCCCAGAATACTTTTTTTTGTGTGTTTTAGCCGTTCATTTAAACGCCAAACTATTCAGTGACGATTTCCATTTTTTTTTCCTACGGTCGTTCCATTTCGTGGTACTGAAAAGCCAACTACAACGGACAGATCTTTTCTGTGTTCTTGACAGATACAGTAGATATCTTGAACTAATAATGTTAACGACCTTCGCAAAAGCCAACTTTTGAGGACAAACCTAGTCGAAATTATCGTACGAAAAGCCAGAAATTTAGGAAGTAAATGGGTGTATGAAAATAGGGGTACTTGGCCACCCTTTGACTTTATTGGTATAATAAAATAATAAAAAATCCCAAGACTTAAGCAGGATTTTGGCCCAATTCGACAAATACGTGTTGCCGATTGCAATATTTTTTGGAGAATCAGGCCGATTTTATGTAATTAGATTTTGACTTTTGATTTTCTATGAATAAAAACAGGTGTTATAATTCTATTTGAGGGTTCAAATTGGAGCGACAAATCGTATACGCTAGAGAGTAAATCCTACTTTACGAATAAAATAAAATCGGACAATGATTGAACGAGAGAGGAAAGTAACTGCAACCCTGAACCTCAATGTTTTTTTGAACTGATTTAAACTAAGAAAAGTGTAAATAGTTTACTTTATTTTTTCAATTTTCACAAATCAGGAAACTCGACGCTTTCAGCGCGTCCCCACAAAAGTCAAAATATTCATCTCTCTTCTGACATCAAAATGCAAAGCACAACACTCAACAGCTTCAGACACGTACAATAATTTTTTTCATGTTTGTATTGGCTTGGCTTAATCTAAGTTGTTTTAGTAGATTTTATGAAAACATCACTGAGTAGGTTTTTAAGAGCGGTCATCCATTATGTTTTATGATAGCCAGTAAAGTGCTGAAATGATGTTGGAATTAGCAGAATTGTTGTCAGTGAGGGATATATCTGCAGGTTGCCAACTTACAACAAAAGAAAATGAAAGAAAGAAATTACTTGCAGTTTTACCAAGACTTGAAAAATGCCCAATACCATTAAAAAATTGATACGTAGTCGTGATATTTCTATTCTTTCATATTTTGCCGATTAATGTTGGGTTTCTTTGAAAAACACGCCAGCCCTATACATTCACGGTTATAATGCTTTTATATTCTGCTCTGTTTGGGGAAAGTTTATGGGCTGGAGAAAAGGCGCGTATGAAGGCGGAATTTTGGGTAAGACTGCTTCCTAATATAAATATTTTGAGTTTTGTACCTGCAATTTAACCTTGATAGGAACACCATTTTTAAGAAAAACAAAATATCAAAACATCAAACAGGAAAGAAATGAATAAATTCCCTACGAAATGCAAAACTTCCGCTGATTGTCCATTCGTAGTTTAAAGATAAAGTGGTGTTTTAGTCCGTTTGTTGTTGCCTAAGAAAAAACTCTGTTTTTCGTGTAGTGCGCTCATGTAGTTGTGATTTGACAGGCTATCATAAATTCCTATTTTGAAATAAATATTTACAACAAAACCAATACTTCGTAATTTGATGTCTCTCATGTGACATCGAACTCACGCTGTGCTGAATTTAAAGTTTGCAGGATTGAAATACGGTCAGACTTGACAAAGAGCTTCGGAGGGTTGCTTGCTGTTGGTCGAGCTACAAAACCCCAAATCCTTGAGCGTTGCAGTTTGGATTAACTTATAGCTTTCAAAATGGACGTTTTTTGATATCATGTGACAGACACTGACGATCGGAATAGAACAATGTGGGTTCGGACAAGAAATGCACCCAGACAGTCGAGAAAATCAAGGTCGACAAAATTTTTTTGTTGAAAACGTGATTAATTCAATATGAAGTGTTTTGAACGCCTTCTTGGAGGTAAACCTAAGGACGAAAAGATTCCAAACAAGAAGGAGAGATTGCCAATCCCCCAAAGAGTAGCCTTCATATTTGGGCATGTTTTGAACGATCTTGTGGGAAACACTTGGTTTAGCTATCTTATCATTTTCCTAACCCGGGTAGCTGGTCTACCAAGCGCTCATGCGGGTTATGTACTCCTCGTAAGTCAAGTCTTCGAAGGCGTTTGTACTCCACTGACTGGGATTCTTTGCGATAGGACGGTGTGCCGCTATGGCAGGAGAAAAATCTGGCATTTACTTGGTTCTGTTTGCGTTAGTTCAGCATTCCCTTTTATTTACAATCGCTGCATCGATTGCAGTGACAGCAGTTCTACAACTAAAGTGTTTTATTACATCGGTTTCGCTATGGTTTTTGGATTTGGTTGGGGTGCTACTCAAATCGGACATCTGTCGCTAATACCGGAGATCTGCAAACGCGAAAGTGAAAGAGTGGAGCTGGTTGCAGGAAGGTGAGAAAAGTTAGCGTCAGGCAGCATTATGAAGCCATTTTCTGCCTTTTCTCCGTTTGTCTTTGTTTTGCTTTTGGGGTTTTCTGCAATGCAAATAATCACAGGTAATGATCACGTGGCATTTGCATGACTGATTTCATCTCCACTGAACCATGACAAAAATTATTAATCCTTCTTCGTTTTTTAGCAAAATGTAGACACTGTTTGAACATGGAAAACTTATTTTAGTGTATTTAGATCTTTTGCATCGATAGTCGTGTTTAACGGATTCTCTCCGAAAAGTGTATGCTTTTAGTCTCTGTGGAGACTAAAAGCAGTGACAAAACAATCTGTGTATCTTGCGATCCTTTTGAATATTTCTGTTCACTGGTACAGTCGTCAGTGCACAACGACAGCCTTCACACCCTTGTGACGATTTTTGACAGATATCATACTGTTTACACTCATGTCGATCAACAAAACTGTTTCTATACATTCCTGTGAGGCGATTAGCTTCAAACATGTTTCTAAATAAAATCGTATCTGATCTAAGATATAAGAATAGTGGCCGAAAATCTACTAATATCAAGCTTTAAAAATAGTTTTTAAACCATTATAAAACCAGTCTAAATATATTTTTTTATATTTTAGTTCTGAGGCAACTTTATTTACAAATGGACATTTCTATACATGTGTACCTCATGCAGATTGGAGTCGTTAATTTATTTAACATATGTCCCAACTCAGATAATCCTACATATTCACGGCCATGAATCACATTTAAATCTCTTTCAAACAGCAGAATGTGTGTAGCATTTTAGATTAGGATACGTAAAATCGCGCTTTTCTTAAGTCTTTAACTAGTTCATAGTCAATTAAGATCCCGGATGCTCAGTGTGATTTTGAGTTTTCCCAGAAATGCTTTTATATATGCAGTATAGAGTGCCGGAATTTTGTGCAGTTTTGCTTGATTGTGCTATCTTGATTTAGTGATTATCTACTCTTTGGGGTTCAGAATAACAGAATTTTCCAAAACATTGTTTTAGACTAGCTTGAGTTCTCAGGTTAGTAAAAAAAGATGGGATTGAGGATTTAAGGGACTGGCCAGTATGGTATATATTGTGGGACTACATGGGACTGTGGGGGATTTTGTGAAGCGGTGGCTCAGAAAAGGTGATCCATCCTTCAGAGAAGCTGTGCTTAATATCCCGATAGGAAACAAGATGAACTTGTTCAAAAATACGAAATGATTTTGTTAAACACAACACAGTGGTCTGGTCAGGCCGAACTTCCGATCTTCCCTTTTCTCTCCCCAGTCCCCCCTCCTCTTTTTTTTCTCTGCCGCGCTCCCTCCCCCTCCCCCCCTTTTAACGCCGCTACGCAGGCTAGGTTATGAGTCACTCGAACACTGCGCCGCCGAAATGAAACAAAATATAAGACCACGTGATTCTGGAGATGAAAATGTTCAGATGGTTTATGTAGATTCTATGCTTTTTTCTAATTCCTCCCACTGAATTCCATACTGCAAGTGTCTCTCATGGTAGCGAAGTTGACGAGAATAAACACGCCAAAATATCTAGTTACGCTACTTTCAAACACCAGGCTAAGATAACTGACCAATCATATCGTACGTGTAGACATACGTCTGAGATGCAATGATAGCGCGGAATATGGCATTCATGCAAGGTCATGTTCCACTTTATCTATTAAATAAAAATAAAGCGGATACTTTCTTTGTTGAGGGTAAAAAATATTACACAAAGTATTATTTTTGGTCTCTCACTATAGTATCAGAATTACCGTCTTCTTTTCTAGAAGTGTGCGGGTTCTTTTAAGTTTGGAGAGATAGCAATTCAGGAGACGAGACCAACGGTTTAACGTCGATATTCGCGGTCGTTGTGTCGAAAATAGGTTACACATACAAAGCTCAAGCCTCGACCTGGCCGGGGAATGAGGCCAGAAGCAAAGAAAGATATTTTCTATTAGTAAAAGTAAGGCCTGCAGATAAAAGCCTTCACTCATCGACAACAACTTCGCGATTCTTCAATGGCGATCGTGGCAATGTTGTTGGCGATGATCGCGATGGAGCACATACGCGCTCGCAGTACTATAGTACTGCTGGCTTACATTTAGTCGGAAATGAAACTAAAATCTCGACTTTTCGACTAGTGTCGCTACCTGGCAAAACAGACGCAGCTGGAGTTAAAACCAATATGAATGATGTAGATTGTCGTTGTAGATTTCAGACGGCAAGTTCAAAAACTTGAATGTAAACTTCAACCGTCTGCTGCCACCTCTCGGTCAAGAAAACTTAAATCATCTTTTGGACCTGTTTAATATTTCGACATTTGGAAAGAATGTCGTGTTTCATCTCTTCTTTTTCTTTATGTATCTGAGCTCTGGAAGGCAATAAATGATTCTTGATTGAGAGAGACCGGCCGACTTGCCGCTGTCTTCAAGGTGTTCGACAATTTAAGTCTTGTCATTTTGTCTAAAACTTCGCCACAGTGTTGAAAACTGTAACAAACGTCTTCTGAGTGCGGTTCTCACGTCACTACCGATGACTGCAATGAAATTAAGAATTAGGGTGAATATAAAACATACAACTTCTTGTGTATATTTCAAAAGAAGCACACTGCTCGAATGAAGGAATCAAAGTTTTTATTCAACATAACACATTTGAAAATAATGTATTTCCAAAAGCGAAAAAAGCCTCAGTCTTACGCACGTCCATCTCGCGCGCGCTCGTTTCATGCATGAATGACAGAAGTGAATAGCACAGGATATTCGGTGTTTGGTGAACCAATTAGAGCACGTGAAAAGTGCTATTCACCTGTTTAGTTAATACTACTAATAATTAGTATATATCACACAAGTGAATAGTGCTTTTCGCGCGTTCTGATTGGTTAACTCGGAGGTGATTAACCAAGTACTATTCACCTCCGAGCAGCCGAAGAGAAACGAAATGGCTTCCCGTTTCGTTTTTTTAAATTCGTTTCGTTTTTGATTCGCTAGTTATTCAGCTTGTGTGGTATATAGTAAAACAATTATTCACCTCAGTGACGGTAAATATCCACCACTTGTCACCTCCACTTCGGCGAATAATTGTTAATATAACAATGATAGTTTTTGCCACTCTACTTTCCATATATGGAAACAGACGACGTCATCAACTTTTTTTTAACCAAAAAAACATAAAAATCAGTAGCTAAATAAGACTGTTACTCCTTGGTAACCGGCCTTTCGCCCTTACTTCAGTGCTTTTTGTTTACTATTTTCAGGTCAGCTGTCACGTTCCTATGTGGGATATTTGTTTATGGTGTGACCTGGATCCTCCTTGGTCAGAGTTCGGAACAGACATTGAATCCTGGAGTATGGAAGCAGTTCATGGTGAGTGGAACTCATTTAAAATGAATATTTTCAGTTAATGCTCAATGCGCATGTATAGAGATAAAGAGAGTCAATTAAAAGCAATGTTAAAAAGGTGAGTTGTAGTGATATTATTTCTTCCTTTCACTAAAAAAGTTGAGTATTCATGTATGACACGAAATTCTGTTGGGCAAGAGGTAATTATGTCGACTTTTCTTGATTGCAGTACCTGGCTTTCATTATCATAGGCGTGGGGACTTTCTTCAATGTTGTGTTCCATGTCTGCATCAAAGAGCCGCCATGCGAAGCATTGGTTGAACGAGAAAAAAACAAGAAGAAACAAAAGAAGGAAGGTGTACACAAGCGCAAAAGCGATAAGAAAGGTAATGGAATCAATTTAATTATATTTTGTAAGACTGACAAGTTTTGGACAGACACTTTGACCTCGTCTGCACAATGCCAGGTTGCTTTCGTTCTGTCATAAAAACCATGGCGAACAGACCTCTTGTTTACAACGCTTTCGAAAGTGATATGTCTTTAAGTATCTTTCTTCGTATTTCGAAGTGCCTTCACTGTCGGTTTGAATGCTTTCCACGTGAAACGCCTGCGTTAAGCGCAATAACCACGGCTCGTCCTACATGTTTTTGACTATCAGCAACATTTTGCCAATATAGTAAATTTTCACTAGGTGCCTGAAGTGCTACGACAGGCTCAATTTTTGCTTTTTCCTTAACCGTTCTTGTTTTCATGCTTTGGGCACTTACATGGCGGTAACCTCCAAAGCAGCCCCCTCATCTCCGATTTCCGAGGGCTCCGCTGCGTGAAGGAGATGAGGAGGCTAACATGGCAGCTAACGGACAACACTCGGTCTCATTTAGATTTAAAACTCCATTGTTCAAGCACCTAGGTACTTTTTGTTCATAAATTAACAACTGAATACCAGAGAAACAGGACATTGCCAACAATTTTGACAAACGAAAGACTCTTTCGCAATTTTTAACGCCAGTGATTTCAGAAATCCAAAGTTTAAGTATTCCGGAGAAGGATGCGTCCGGATCCCTCTAGATTGCTCGCGTCTTACCACGATCATTTCATCCCCTCGGCTTTCAAAGCAGCCACGCGAGCCTTTCATTTTATTAAATAAATTTAATTTTTTCTGGCCAGCCTTGCTTGAGGTCTCATGCAAGCCCTCCTCGCCCAGCCGGAGAAGTGGAGCCTCGCCCGCTATCGTAACAACAATATGTGAAAAGCCATCCAAGAAAGAGCATGCGCAGTGTAACGGCACAGTCCCTTCCATACCATCACCTGAGGGAGAGGGACAGGGGCTGAGCAATGGACTGGAAAATGATGTCACTGGAAAGCTGGTCGATAAAGATCAAATTCTTGGCGGCGGCAGAACGTGGAAACATTGGCTAAAGGAGCCTGGGTTCTACAAAGTAAGCCAATAATGACGTCAGGGGGTTGGACCTCTGGTCTCCCTTCTATTTTTTGGAACGCCAAAAGTTTAGACCAGATGCAGTCTTTCTTTACGTCTAATGTTTTAAGTGCTATATATACTTAAACTGTCATGTGACTTTATATATAAACAACACAAATGTTGAGTTAAGAAAAATTAAGTCAATGGTTACTGGCGATAAACACTTCACTTTCAAACCAAAATTAAGGTTAAAATTGCAACTGAAAACGGAAGTTCGAGGGATTTGTTGTCGTGTGAGTGGAAAAAGCTCAATGTGGTGCATGACGGGGTTGGGGTTCAATGTTGCTAATGATTTGGGAAACCACTAACTTTTGGAATTATTTGTTGAGTTTAATCGTCCTCAGATTTAGAATGGTCTGTTAGTGTGGCACTGTCATGGCCAACGTAAGTTCGAATTGCAAATTGAAGAAACATTATAACAAAATGATTTTACAGAGCAGAATATTACAGAATGTGAGTCTTATACCAAGTGTTTTCCACAGGTGGCCACAGTCTATATGTGCAGCCGTTTGGTGGTTAATGTCTCCCAATCATATCTACCTCTTTATCTCACGGAAACCCTCAAGTTTGAGAAAGTAAGTCACTGCGTTACCTTTCACATGCAGCTGTTTCAAAAAGGGTCAAGTTTTGCAAACCAACAATGGACAATTGTTAATTGGAAAACCGCAATCCGAAGTGCAGCCTTTGCAATTTTGTTTAATTGAAAGTTTTTCATCGAGTTATCACCTGCAGTTATTTCAATAAAAGAGGCAATTGTGGCTTTTTTATAACTTCATTTCTGCAACAAAGTGAGCTTTCCTGGGGAAAATAAAAATACCCATAATTCTCATAGTGCTTGGTGTGACGCTTTTCTTATTGCCCGATTGTTGTAGCTATCAGCCGTATCTGAAAAGAGCTTTTTAAACTGTCTGTAAAAACAGTTCGTTTTCGTTTTCCGGTTTTTAAAATATCATTTTCTAATTCCCTCCCTCCCGATGTGGATGCTTTTCCTTACGAAAAAAGAAACACAGACGGACAAGAGAGAGGAATAGAAAGTATTGCAATTGAGAGAGGTTTTCAGGTTTCCTCTTTTGTGACCTGGCAGTGCTATCACAGTGGTTCTTAAGCTCTGATCGAACGGTCATGATAGTTAATGATAGTTTGCTGATCCTAACTATCATTGACTATCATGTTTGCGATCAAACGCTCCATGAGAGTTGATTATAGTTTGCTGATTCCAACTATCATTCACTATCAAGTTGGCAATCAAACGCTTCATGATAGTTCATGATAATTTGCTGATCCCAACTATCATTCACTATCATGTTTGCAATCAAAAGATTCATGACAGTTAATAGTTTGCTGATCCCAACTATCATTCACTATCACGTTTTGCGATCAAACGCTCCATGATAGTTGATGATAGTTTGTCGAAATCGCGCAGCTAACTGGTGCCTAGTCTCCTACCGCGTAAAATTGTAAACAAATATGGTGGAGCTTCTGGCAGTCATATTTTCGGAGTTTTCTCGGCTATGTTTTTTACTCTTCTTCTTCTTACTCACTTCCTGGTTTTCAGCTTCACTTTCATCCAAGTATTCATCTAAATTTCGGCTTTCTTTACCGGACGATACGATTTTTTTGCGGCAGCCATTTCGCATCGAGCTCGTCTTTAGCAAAACCGCTGACCGAAAAACTATCACGCACTATCATCCCGGCGATCAAACGGAAAAAAACTGTCATCAACTATCATGTCGGATTTGAGCACGTCCAAACTGCGTGATAGTTAGTGATAGTTGATGTTAGCTTTTGCTACCATCGGTAGTTAACAAAATATAAAAAATGACAACATTATAAATGTTATCAAGTTTCAAGGTGCTAAGGAAATTTTAATTCGGATGAAAATGTTCAACGTTCTTGGTATAAAAGCACATTGTTAAATGTTACGTGTAACTATGTGAGCTTGGAACGTGCGTATAAATGCTTTGGAATAGATATTATATAGTTCGGTTAAGCATGCTAAGCATGTGATGTTTGTCATAGTTTCAAGACGACTCGGATTTGATTTGATTTTGTTATCATTTGATTAATTAATTGATTGTTGATTGTTTATTTCCTGCCAGGAAGCAATCGCTTATTTTCCGTTGGTTGTGCTGGTCAGCGGAGTTGTCGCCAGCGCTGTTGTCAAACCACTAAACAAACGCTTGGGAAGCAAGGTGAGTGAAAAGAATTGGAATTAAAAGTTCACCAAATCAAAACTCGGAACGTGGAAGAAGACTCGATAAAACAGAAGGATTAGTTTCA
>JANSTQ010021122.1:17195-28045 GCA_026167885.1 Bergia puertoricense | reverse complement strand
TTTTTTTACTATCGTAATGACACATACCAAGGTATTTTTGTATCTCTCCCCCCCCCCCCCCCCCCGTGAAATTTTTTAAAAAGTTATCGAAACATCTTTAACTCTTTTTGTAAATAAAAAAGAATGTTTTTTTTCTCCTCAAAAATAAATAATTAGTAATCGCCGGATTTTTTATACAATAGTTCATTTATTTCAAATTTTGCAAAAATACTTATACAAGGTGTAAATAGACACTAGTGTAGAGTAATTATAAATAAAAAAAAGTTAAAGGAAATGAAAAAGAACTTAACACACAATGGATTGTAAAATTACAATGCAAGTAGTTATTTTATGATCTTCCAATTTAGTTTTTAATGGTGTAGAGAGCATTCTACTCAGTTATCTAGGTCTGGAGTGGTTTCCATACGTTGTTCAGCTTAGCTACTGTGCTACCTAGTTTTGCAATAAAACTTTGAATTTGGTTTTCAAATAGCGTTTCTTGGAGAAATTTCATCAAATATTGAAAGAAAATTTTATTTTTTGATTTGAATTGCCGTCAATCAAACACAACATGTAACAGACTTTGGTAACCGACAACAGACGGATATTTTGTGCTTGGAACAACACCGTGCTATAAACTGCTAGAAAGGTCTGCACTCGTTAAAACGAGATTTGATTGTTGTATCTCAAAACAAAGTTCCGAGGGGCGATAAAACTTGCAATGCAGTTAATTGGAAAACGTGATGCTGGGTGCGATTAACATTTATGTAATCTTAGTGAACCTAGTGTAGTTGTTAATTACCGGATTAGTGAGACAGTGTTTGAAAATACACTTTGTATATATATAGCATTGTGTTCCGGCCCAGAACATAAGAATTAACTAATATAATCCACGTTAATCACCGCCAAGAAAGGCCATCCGTAGTAATTACCTCTTGAAAAACTTAAATTGGTATCTGAACAGTACATGTACCTGTTTGCAAATATTGTAGCTTGAAGTGGTTTTTTGTCAATGAATCCCTGAGCCTGCGCAAAGCCGTGAAAGAGCCCTTTTATAATTTAACCTTGTTTGTTTTTACTCAGACATGTGCATGTAGCACAAACACAACCTCTTTCTAACTAAAAACGTAACAAATATTGTCTGTCATTAGAGTGAAGTTTTTGAGGATACAGAGACCCAGTTGACAAAAACGAGTAAGATAAATCTGATCGACCTGGCCGGAAGTGAGAGGGCGTGTAACGTTCTCAATGATCAAATAATAAACTCACCGGAAGTGCAGTCTCTAAGATTAAAAGTAAGTGGTTGTAATTCTTTTATCATATTTGTAGATATGATTCATAGGGGGTAGTCTCATAGTTAACCTATGCTTTCCAAAACCATTTCTTTTCAGTTTTATCAAGGTATACCGATCAAAACGATTAAAGAAGTCAGAAAACCTTTTAGCAAATAGAGTTGTCAATGATCAAATGATGAATTTTGGTGCTTAATTACGTTTTAACGTTATTTGTAAATAGAAAAACTGTAATCTGTTTCAATTGTCTTAAAACTTAGGCCATCCGTATCATATGTGGTTGAATTATTTGTAACATAAGTTCTTTTTTTATTCTTAACGTCTTTTGCCTTGCAATGGGAAGATTGTGCGATCATAGTTTGAAGCTGCTTCCTAATTTAAACTTTGCCATGTCGATTATGATCAGCAACATTACAACAACAATAATAATCTTTTATTTGACCCGTCAATTAAAAGTGTGATTGTAGAACAGAATAATAAGGGAAAGGATGAGAGGTATCAGGGCTTGAACTTTATGTTTTTAGGTTTTATCTTTACAAATTGTTTTTAAAATCAACTTGGAAGTTTCATGTTTCTTATTGGATATAATGAAACGCATTTCAAGACAATGTTCGTGTTTCATGTAACACTCTGCTTTTGGACGCCTGAGGATATCAAAAGTAACAAATTTCTTGCTTGCAATTGGTTGGTTTCAAGAACCAAGGATGGTGCATCTTCTTCATTATTGAAGATGTTGGATGCCCCATGCTATAAAACTGGGGGGTTGTGCAGATTGTTTTCTAATTTGGGGAGATTTGTTGCAGTATTTGAAACTCCAACTTTGCATGTCCATTTACGAAGTTCGACTCCCTTATTTGTGACTGATATATGAACGACATATGAATAAATAGAATGGAATGAAGAGACTGGGACTCTAAGAATCGCTATTCAGCAAACAAACTGACCACCTTATTGGTTGTGTTAACAGCTGGTGAAAGGCAGTCAAACTTTCGAAAATGTGGAACGTTGAGCCACTTAATCTCGTAAAACCCTGTTTCAAATTTGGTCAGCTTGGTAATATGCATGTTTGTTAGACGGATTTCTTCATTAAAAACAGAAATTTTAAAAAAATACAAACAAGAGGTAAAACAGTCTTCAACCTTAAGTACTTACCACTGCCAGGATGGGTTCGATGGTCCAAAATGAAATTATTAAAACTGAAATCCATATTACAGTAAGTAACCTATTGCAGATTAAGATTATTCTAGCCTGTTTGCAACTCTTCATAGATATCCGTTTTTATTGAAGAAATCCACCAAACGTTGTAAACATGCGCATCACTGTGACTTCCTCATTTAAAACTGATGAGTTTAAAATATATTTTAGAAATATCAATATACTTTACTGAACGACATCCCGTCATGTTCCTGATGCTGCTTGTTACACATGAATTGTTTTTCTCCAATGTAGGAAGGTGGAAGTATCAACAAGTCCCTTCACACTCTTGGAAAAGTCATATCTTTGCTTTCTGATAGAGAGCATCACCAGAAGAAGAAATTTTATATTCCTTACAGAGATTCAGTCTTGACTTGGTAAGTTAATATGTAATTTGTTTAGACAAGTTTGTAACGCATTTTTCTTAAATGTTCAACGGCTCATCTTATTCAGATAAGTAAATATATTGTGCTGGGTTAGGATTTCATTATTTTCTCGTATAACTGTATTTTTGACTCTGAACCACATCGAATTTCTTGATTATGAGACTGATAGAACCTACGCCATACAACACTGATATCTTTGCTCTTAAAGCGACCTTTTTTCGGCACAATTTAAAAATATACTGTTTGAAATATACAATTCCAAAGTTTGAAAGCCGACGATAAAAATTGTGGACTTTACAAGCGTTGAAAGTTGAGCTAATTTGTCTTAAAAATGGTCAGGGAACTGGGTACGAATTTATTGTGACATTCCAGCGTGTGACGTCAGTTTGTGTGCTCAAGTTTGTTTACACCATTTGATTTTCAGTCGATAAGGCGAAATTCCGAGAGATAAGAAAATGTCAAGTGATTGTGATTTGAGTAGTTACTCCGAATTATTGAGTATCTCTGAAGAAGATAAACAAACAAACTGACGTCACACGTGACGTCACGTGACGTTTTGGCCGCGCGATTCAAATGCCATTTTTGAAGTAAAATAGCACAACTTTCAGCGCTTCTAAAATCCGCAATTTTTGTCATATGCTTCTTAAACTTTGGAATTGTGTATTTCAAACAATATACTTTAAAATTATGCCGAAAAACGATTCGCTTCGTAGACACTTTAGTGACTAACTTCATTTATTTAAATTGTTTGTCTGTGACTAAATGTACATCATTTTTCCCTTCTAAATAAGAAACTCATTTCAGTTGATTCCTGTTATTAGATCATTTCGGTATAAAATAATTTAATAAAAAATATGTTTTACGTTAATGTGTTAAAATGTCTTTATTTATGTATATTTATCATACATTATTCATTAACTATATACGTTTGTGATTTATCTTCTTGGTCCAAAATTTGAGTCGTGTATGTTTTACCTTCTCCCTGTACATATGATTTTAAATATAGTTCTAAGTCTGCTATTATCTGTTTTTTTTTTTGGACAATTCAGTTTTTTGTGTAAATAATTTATTAGAAGCTCTGTTTTAATTGTAGAATGAATGTGTTTAACAATTAGAAGCAAAAACAGAGATTGGAAGCACTAACTGGAGATTCGTAATTGAAATAATGTCCTCTGTAGGTTGCTGAAGGACAGCCTTGGAGGCAATGCAAAGACATCAATGATTGCGACTGTGAGTCCAGCCAATGTTCATTTTGGGGAGACGCTCAGTACACTGAGATATGCTCAGAGAGCACGGAGCATCGTTAATAGAGCTGTTATCAACGAGGATCCAAATGCAAAAATTATCAAAGGTATAACGTTAAGTGTGAAACTTCCACTACCTTCTTTCTCTGTGTTCCTGTAAAGACTATATGCTTTATTTTTTTATATAAGAACCAGATATTTTGGCTCATTATTCTTTATTTTATTTGGCATTTCAGCCCCTTCAACTCAATTTTTGCCAACTGCCGACTGTTTGGATTTTTGGAACTACGCGTTCAATGATTGATGCATGAGATGAGACATGTTTTTGTAATCGGTTTTGCATGGTTAAACATTTATGTATAAAAATATAAGCTGCGAAAACAAAACAAAAAATAGTGTTTTATTAGTGAATCGAATTTCAACATTTCGTCTTCAAACACTCGGGTAATCGCTGCGACTCTTCCCAGTCTCAGACTGCTCTTAAATTGTTCTTAAATTTCAGCGTCTGAGCTTGATTTGCTCTTCTAAAAAAACAGCGTGTATGCCCCCTAGTGCTTGTCAACAGCTTACCAATCAAGGAAACAGACTGTTCGAACTCGGCAACAGAACTGCTCTGTCATGAATTGTTAACGTTGACTTTATCCAATGAAAAACCTGAAGTTTACCTGTAAAATCAGTACTTAGGCCTTGAAAGCGATTCATTTCATCTGCGCTAGCTGAAAACACGACTATTGGATCGACATGGAGGTGTTCTACTAGTTCTGTAAAGCGACGAGATATGCTCGGTTTTTGGAGGCATGTGTAGAGTCTTTTGCGACAAAACCTTGACGTTTTCTCATTGCTTGCGCTCCTATCTCCACTCTTCTTTTCATTTTCTCTCCGTAATATCTCTGGCCCCTATTTGTTCTTACGTTCGGTGCAAATAATTTTGATCCAACTTGGAAATAAAGTTAAAAACTGAGCCAAAAGGAAAGGCTGCTTGGTCAGAAACATTTTCCAGTGATTTTTAATGAAAATTTTGACAGATTTTCTGCTCCAGAAAGGGGTAATTTTTACTGAAGTGGTCGACCTTGTTGAAGTATTATTGCAAAGATCTGCCCATCCCACAACACATTAAAACATTAGCAAAATCGTGACGTCAATGATGACGTCGGACATTATTTTATTTTTACATTCCAAATATGTCATGTGATGTATTTGGTGATTGAAGGGTTAAAAAGTGGTTCCTACCACTTTTAGCAGAACCAGGTTTACAATATTCAATATCTGTTGGGACAATGTTACATTAGAACACTGTCACACCTTCCACGCCAACCCAACAAATGACATGGGCTCCCTGTATGAGTCTCTGGAGCTCAGTCGGTAGAGCAGTTGACTGACAATCAGAATGGTTCGATTCGAGTCGGTGTTTCTGATTTTTCAGAGTTCTTCAAATTGATGAACACATTGCTTTTACGCCTTCAACCAAGTTGTATACTTCTTCATATATCAAGTTATAGTTTGCCCTTTGTGCTAACAGAAATTCGCTTTATGACTCATAACTGCAGTTCATTTCAATCATAGTTAGAATAGACCATCCATTCCATGATTCCAGCAATTAATGCAGAGATGGGCTTGAAATTTTATAGTTTACTCCTTAAAGCGTTGGGCATATTTGATATAAACGATGTCGCAATACAAACCATTTAAAGTGTCTTTAATACTTTTCAGAACTCCGAGCTGAGATTGAAAGACTCAAGATAAATGGCGGGTCGGCATCTTCTGAGATGAACCAAGCTGCTTTTAGTGAGATATCCGCCCTTAGAGAGAAGCTTGTTCAGACACAGAACCTTCTTGCAGATTCTACCAGGTTTGTTTCTTTGCAATTTACAGTGGATCAAACGTCGAACTTCAGACACAATTAAATGAATTTCAGTTTGGGTTAACCAAATTTTCGTTAAGTTCGACTGTTGGATCAAACGTGGAACTTAATTCAAATGACTCGATCTTTGGACGTTCTTTCTATCTGCACCAGACAAAGAACATCTAAATCGATTAAAAAAACCCTCCTTGCCAGCTAAGGGTTAATTAAGACAAACGTCGATCTTATCATGAACTTAATTCACAGAATTAGTAAGTCTTGAAGAATTAATACGGCGGGCCACAGCTCTGTTGTTTTTCACGACTTCACAATATTCAGTGAAATTTAGGATTGTTTAGGTTAGAACTTCCTATTGGCTCACCAAAAACCAGTCAGTGCGCGTGTTTACGTTTTTGAAATGCAGTTCACATATCAGCTTGATTCGCTCCAAAAAGTGTAAATTCTTCTTGATTATTTTAACTGCGGATAATAACAAATGTGATGTCTTTATTTCCAGAGTCAACAAGCCCAGGTTGACTTGATATGATAAGTATAGTGATATAACAACTAAAGTGCCTTTTTACAGGAAATGGCAAGAGAGATTGGCTTTATCAGAAAAAAGAAAGGTTGAGGAAGCTGAAAACCTGAGGGTAAGTTTGGGAACTTTTATTCTGCGACTCTTTAACAAACAATTCAAAAATCAGACACGATGGAAATCGTAACCGTGACGTTTTTGGAAGTCAGGTGAAAAACTACTGCAATTCTTTATTCATTTGTGCTGTGGGTGTTTGATATATGTGATCAAGCAGAAGAAAACAGATCCTTTCGCAAAGATAAATATAGTGAAATTTCAAATGTTTTGCCCAATCTCATTCTTTCTTTTTCATATTGAAATATCAAAATTATAAACTGTTACCATAGAAAGAAAAACTGACCAAAAACAGTCATGGTAAATGATATAAGGTAATAGAAATGATAAAAGGTAATAGAAATGATATAAGGTAATAGAAATCATGGAAAATTCTCTTTCTCAAGTTGCTATCTTAACATTGTAAAAGTTATCCATTTTATACCCCGATTCCTTTTGTAATAACTGTGCTGGTTTTCATGTTGATGTAAAAGCTAAGTCCTCGTAAAAAAGGATTGCTGCCTTTCGTTTTGCAGAAAGCTGGAATTTCATTCAAAGTTGACAATAGGTTACCTAACCTTGTAAACCTGAATGAAGATCCTCAACTCTCGGAGATGCTTCTGTACATCTTGAAAGAAGGTACGTGAGTGGATTTCTGATTTGTTCTGACTGTCAACTCGAATGTGTTTAACTCTCAGTAGTCTCTTTCGCGCATTTATGGGGAAATATTTTTAGTTGAAGATTGTGGACAACACTTTGGGCAATGGAATAGCTAACGTATAGGCTCTTTGCAACAGAAGAATCCATTTTCTTAAGGTAATCCAAAAGGGTCACTTTTTAATAATAACGCTACAAAAAAGCATTCCAGTTGATCACGATGTCGAGAAACGCTCAAAGCCAACATTTGTATCAATGGAGATTTCTGGGCAGCAACCCACCCACCCCTCCCCTAAACCTAAAGGTAAACCTACCCCCAACTTGACTCTAACCCTAACCTAAGGGAGGAGTAGGTGGGTAGTTGACGACCAGAAACTTCGATTTATCAAAACTTTGAGTCACGATCTTTCATTGCTCAAAGGTTTTAGTATATCTTCAAGTACGTGGTAATCGCCTTGTTTTTTATTTATGTTTTAATTTTTAATCTGACCCCTTTGAACTACCTCAACAATAATGGCTTTAAAATTTAAAAGAAATCCGAACTAATTAAAAGGTATATCTGTGTAGATAAGGTATTACAGCTGGCCTATAAGAAAGGCATACTTTCCTTACGTATCCGTGTGCTTCAGTTGACTGGTGGCACTGGTGGCTCTGGTGGCCAACGCGTATTGTTAAGTTACTATCAGGAGAGGTTAGGCGGGCACTGTGACGTCTGGGAAAACATTTGGTGGAGCAAAAGAAATGTTAACACTCCGGCTGACTTTCTTTAAAACAAAAAATGAAGCCTCTTAACCCTACCTTCTCATTGCCATAGCAACTGCATTTCTGATTGACATTCTTATTAAAAATCTAGCGTATTTTAGTACGGTTATTTTTAATTAAAAGGTAGGGTTAACAAGAACGGCTTTAAAAATTAAAACAAAGGCAAAATAAACGCAAGATGTCTTTCTACAGAAAAGGTCTTCAAATTGACTAAAATAAGTGTGTTATACCTTGTTTTCATATCCGCTTTTTTAAACTGGATTTAACAGGAGTGACATCTGTCGGCCATCAGAAAGTTTGTGAAGATCCTCAGGATATCCATGATATTCAGTTGAGTGGTGCCCTGGTGGCCGACTCGCACTGGTAAGTTACTGTATAACAAATATTAAACGGTTTTCAATGCGGCATAGTCTGATATCAACACGCGAACACGAGAGTAACACAGAGAAGCCACAACGCGTGCCGTAGTGTTTTCCGTAGTGTCGACTTGAGGCTAAATCACGTAGAAAACCATTTTATATTTCTTCTGTAAATTAATCAACCTTAATAAGCAAACGCAAGCAAATTCAAGCCCGTATGACATACTCGACACGTCACACCGGTTTTCAACCAATGAGAGAGTGCGTACTATAAAAGTTATTCTATAATTTATTGTTTAAGGTCTGTTAGCAGTACTTCATGGAGTTATCAAAACTTTATAAACTAGTGAACTTGACATCAGCTTGATAAAAAGAACACAGAACAATAGCAGCATTTTTTTGCGCAATCATTTATACTTGGAACGAGCAACTTTTTAAATTAGTTCTTAGTATAAATTTATCGTGTTCTATCGTAAATCCCTTAATCTGATTGGTTCTCTTGCCCTTTATAATTGCTGTATACAATGATACGCATCGATACATTTTCTCATGCAAGAATGACAATGATTTGAATTATTTTTCACATGTTTATAATTTGAGGTAAATTGGTTGAAATAAAAAAAAAAATTTTCTTTTTAATTTGTCAATCAGCTACAGCAAATTACTACTATTGTTTTCCATGAGTGATTGTTAACTCGGCTTCGCGTCGTTAACTATGCATGTGCTCATCGAAAACGTTAGCTCTTGTTCTGAACCCTCTCGAGGTAGGGGAAAATCATGAACGTGTGTGATGACAGTAATCTTTATGACAGTTAATTTAAAAAAATGGATTAAACAGCCATAGAATTGTACAGAAGCTCATAAATCGTATGAGCTGCTGAACAGTAATAGTAGCGTTTGTATTTTTTTCCCTTTTAGTTCAATCAACAACAAGGGAGAGACAGTCACAATCTCACCTATTGGTAAGTCCATATGTTAGAGTAGTTCATATACATTTTACGAAGTGTTTTCACGATGCCGTTTACATCAGATGAATTATCTGTATATATTAGAAGACATTCAGAAGCAGTGAAGTCACCGTCGTGATCGTATGTCGTAATTTGTTTGTAACTAGTGCACTTCGTACAATGCGCTAATAGCTGGATGGTTGAAAATATCTTCTGCTGTTATATGACATAATTGGACGATGTAAGTTCAGTAAGGAAAACGTGTTGGAGTCCCAGTTTATGAAAGGCCTCCTCCACAAGGAACTGTAAAAAGCAGAAATTGCGAATAATGGCTGATGAAGGCTAGTGTGTACCAATTAAGGCGAAGGAGATGGAAAAGAGAAAATCATCATTTATAATAACCGCTTGTAGTTCATCTTTATTAGAGCTGCATGCAAAATAGAGAGCGTTATTTGAGGGAACATCGTCAGCGTCAGTGGAATGAGGATATTTGCCTGATAAATATGATTTATAATAAAAGGTCTAAAATTACACGACAACTTCAAGATATGGATTCTATTTTCTCCTCTAAAAAGTGTTTCACTCACTCGCTGCGCTCGTTTTTCAAATATTTTTTTTCACCGCTCGAAAACAAAATTTATATCTTGGCGCCACCTCGTGTGATATCATCTATATATATGTTTGTAGTTACAAAACGAAGCTTGGTTGAATAAACAAGATTGTAACAATGTCCTGATATTTTAGATGATGCTCCGACGTATGTCAACGGTCAGCTGATACCTGAAGAAACTGTCCTGCATCATGTAAGTACTGGAGTGAATTAGGTCAGGTTTGTTGACTAAAACAAGGTTATGTATACTCTTTTTGTCTGTACACCCATGTTTAACCACTTCCATCAATTGACCAGTTCGGTACATTGGACACTCCCTTTTGTTATAAGAACCGTTTTGGTAAGTACGTTGAGCCTACCAACGACCAAACTTTAAGAACTTACCTCAGTCTGAGACTAAGGAAGGAACCTTTATTTCTATAATTTCGAAAACGGAACTGAGAACCGTAACTGAGATCGAGCGAATTTCGTTTGGCCTTGAAACGAAAACCAGCAAAACGAACGCGAACCGAATTTCTGGAGTTCTGATTGGCTCTCTCAACACTCGGTGAACGCGTGTGTCATCTTATTGGAACTTGGAACATGTTCATTTCATGTTGTGTTTTGATTTGACTTTGATTTGTCGGGCGAACAAGATTCTGTAAACAGCAAACAGAGTTTATTTTCAACAGATTATGAACGAATAACTTCAGCTTTTAATTTCTTTAACATTGGATAAACGAACAGTTTGACTTGAAAGCACTAAAGTGTTGCAGTTTTTATCTTTTCTGAATTCTGATATGGGCAGATGAAACAAAAAGTAAACATGCAGTGAACGAACAGTTTGACTTAAAAGCACTAAAGTGTTGCAGTTTTTATCTTTTCTGATATGGGCACATGAAACAAAATGTAAACATGTAGCGAACGAACAGTTTGACTTAAAAGCACTAAAGTGTTACATGCAGTTTTTATC
>JANSTQ010021122.1:0-17095 GCA_026167885.1 Bergia puertoricense | reverse complement strand
TTTTCTGATATGGGCAGATGAAACAAAATGTAAACATGTAGTGAACGAACAGTTTGACTTAAAAGCACTAAAGTGTTTCAGTTTTTATCTTTTCTGATATGGGCAGATGAAACAAAATGTAAACATGTAGTGAACGAACAGTTTGACTTAAAAGCACTAAAGTGTTGCACTTTTTATCTTTTTCTGATATGGGTAGATGAAACAAAAAGTAAACATGTAGTGAACGAACAGTTTGACTTACAAGCACTAAAGTGTTGCAGTTTTTATCTTTTCTGATATGGGCACATGAAACGAAAGTAAACATGCAGTGAACGAACAGTTTGACTTAAAAGCACTAAAGTGTTGCAGTTTTTATCTTTTCTGATATGGGCAGATGAAACAAAAAGTAAACATGTAGTGAACGAAGAGTTTGACTTAAAAGCACTAAAATGTTGCAGTTTTTATCTTTTCTGATATGGGCAGATGAAACAAAATGTAAACATGTAGCGAACGAACAGTTTGACTTAAAAGCACTAAAGTGTTGCAGTTTTTATCTTTCCTGATATGGGCACATGAAACAAAAAGTGAACATTTAAGCGAACGAACTTTTCAAAGTCAAACGATAATCGTTCGATCGTGAGAACAATGTAATTTCACAAGCGAGCGATTTTAGTATGCACGGCCGTAAATTTTATTCAGGTGAAACAAACTCAGGTCTCATAGAGCTGTGTATTTAGGTACATATGTGAGGTTTCGATGTAGAAGAATTAGGGCAGCCTTTGAACGAATAAAGACGATAATTAAACACTCCGAAATGATTTCTAAAAAGCAATTTTAAAATCACTTGAGGCTAAGATCTTAAAAAAGTTTAAAAACGATCAGCCCCAGCCCAAAAACAGACGTTCTTATAGAAGTGTGTAGTTAATCGTTTTTAACGGGGGAAAGAGAGGTGAGTGGGAGATAAAGGGCACTTATATTACTTCTATAAATTCCTTTCGAGAGACATAGCGATCATGAATTGACATTAAGGAATTGGCACCTTACATATCTTGTCTTTATTTATTCATGCCATATATACGACGATGGTAGCAAATATTTTAAAATGAAAATCGTTCAAATCAAGATTTACGAAAATAATTAATTTTAACTTTTCTAGGGAGATCGTATTGTCATAGGGGGAGACCATTTCTTCAGGTGAGTGACGCAAAACTGGTTTAGGAGGGGGACAACTGCTATTTCTCCATTACTGTGGCTTTATTTAATTGATTTGTCATGACGAACCGTCATTGTGCACACTAACAATACATGTTTTGATGAAGCTCAAAAAACTTTAATAGGGGCAGTCCGAGAATACATATGCTTGAAATAAAAGATTGATTTCCTTGATAAAAAAAAATGAATCTGAAGAATATTGGAAACAAAAACAAAATAATCTCCGTTACTCACCAGAGTTCGGATGGGGTTCAGTGTCCGATATTTTAAAGGTTGTTTGACACCAATTTATCTTCGAGCCTTCAAACGAAATTGTGAAATCTGGAATTGAACGAGCATGCGCATCCCGTAAGTATCAAAACACAAGGTTAAAGGTGTTTCAACCTTTCAGTTTGCAATATATTTCAGAGCTCTTTATTTTTGTTGCAGAAATGTGTCTCAAATTGGAAGCATTCACATTATCGTGACTGCATCCATTTTAAAATAGGAGTTGCTCTATCGCTTAAGATTAATACTAAATGTGGTTAACTAGTTTGAAATCATGTGATGAAAAATCTTCCGCGACATAAAATACAAATTCGGTTACAAGGGTCTTTTTGTGTGTTCAGATGTTGTAAGTTCCTCAGTGTCGAGTTTTTTAAATGTCTTTGTGGTTCTAAGAGTTGTTTTTTTACCTTTTTTTTACATGTCTTCAAAAACTTTACATAATGTTATTGGCAATATCAATCACAGATTTAATCACCCTATCGAGGTAAAGAAACGTCGAAGAGAACTGCTGACCAACGGAGCAGTGACTGAAGGCGCTACAAGCGACGTTGGTGTGGTGAAGGACTTTGAGTTTGCAAGGAACGAGCTTGCTATCGCACAGAATGCCAGGTGCTTTTGACATTTCTGTTACATCACCACTGTAATTATACTAAATGTTATTAAAGGCGCTCCTTCGTCATTGTTTTAATCAAGTCTTGCTGCGAGTGTCTATAGACGGCGAGACAACACTAGGAGCTGTAGAGCACGAGAGAAGGAGTTGAATACTGGAAGACGAAGTGTTTCTATTTCTTGCTACTCGATTGCTCTACAACTTGCGCGGTGTTTATACCACAGTCTCTAGACTCGAGTAGTTATTGAAAATTATTTTCATCTTGCCCCCAGTACACAGAGTACTCAGTTATATGGTAATAAATATATAAAACGTTTATGTACAAAACATCTTGTTGCAGTCGCTATACTTTGGATTAATTTTTTTCTTGTACCCTATCTTATCTTGTTTTGTTTATTTTTGATATTGTTTTGTTTATTTTATTTCAAAATATGGTACGTTATTATGTTCGAAAACTGAAAATGCAGAATTTATAGAAGCTCACCCTATTTACAACCTGTTGTTTTGCGCATGCTCCGTAGACTTCAGGCCGAATTGGAGGAGGCGCGCGAGGAAGCTCGGGAAGAGGCGAGGATCAAAGCTCAAGAGGAGGTTATGAAGGAAATCCAGAAAGAGAAGGTAAAAAGAAACAGTTCAAATAGTAACAATTTGTTACCCGTTGTGCAATAAACAGAATATAATTCGTGACAAGTGCAAGCGAGGTAAAAAGAAGTATCCTCAATTTCGTACCCAGAGCCCACGTTGGTCCGACCGTGCGACAAAAACGGTCTCTGGGTACGAGAGTAGAGTATTGCTGTGACAGTAAGCATCGCTAGTGCGCAGCTTCGACAAGTATAGTTTTTGCTTCGCATATCTTGATCCCAGGATTCGTAAGGTACTCAGTGAAAGCCATTGAAATTGATTTACGTTGAATTCAGACTTTGGTCCTAAAAGATCCTTGAAAATAGCACTGTAGAATCTATAATCGTACTTTTTATTGAGTGAATTTTCTCACCCTTAAAACTAACAACCAACAGCCTGAAAAGCAATATCTTGTTAAAAAATAAGATACGTATTTTGTTCGTCAAGACAACTTCACCGGCTTCAGGCCAGTGTCTTTGGAAGAATGAGCTTTGAAAGTCCTTGAATTCGGTGTCTAAAAAGCGCAGGAATAACGTGGTCTGTGATCAGGGTTCAAAAGTAGAAAGCAGAAAAGCTGTTCCATTTATAACCTAAACAGTAAAAAGACTCTCAAAACGATATCTTCGTCGGTAATGACGAGAGGTGAACTTGGTACGATTGTTTAACTCTCGAACGGACACCTGGGAAGGAGTCAAGTTGACTGAAAACCTTTACGATACTACAGCTATTAAAATAAAAATGAAACATGTAGTACCTGAAGCCCAACTAAGGTCACATCGTTTGACATTAACCATCATTTATAATTTTTGCGAAGTCAAAGATCTAACTCCAAGATGGGGATTTTTTGACAAGTCAAATTGTTTTATTTATTTCCTTTTCCCCGCGTTCATTCGTCCTTTTAATCTGTCAATGCCTTGTTTAATTTAATAAGATTTGCTGAAAGTCGCCAAAAAATTTAGTTTCAAACTAACAAAATGTTGGCCAAAACTGTGAACTTATCTTGAAAAATAGCTAGGCAAACACAGACACACAAACTCTCTCACACACACACTTTTAAACTTTACTGGATCGGATTTTGCGTATTACAGGAACAAGCTGAGAGCAAACTGAGGCTGCAAAGGACCGAGTATGAGACGCGGTTAGACGAGTTACAGAATTCTTTGGTGAGTTCCCTCATACAACAAGACACTGATGTAAGGCATTAGTAAAAGTTTCTCTGGTCCAATCGTCTTAGTTCACAGATTGAGAAACCTATCACTATATCACGTATCGGACAGTTCCAATCTTGGAATATTTACTTAATTTAGGTGATAGTGGATGCTTAAGTATCCAGCATAATACACAAGAAACTCGTGTATTATAGTATTTTATACACGTCGATAAACAAATACACAACTTGATAAACCGAAACGACACACCCCATATCAACTTTGTTTATAAGTGCAAGTTCTTTATGTTGTTATAGTGAAATAAGTTTGATCAATTTACCCATAAGTATCCATTTCTCTTTATGGCTGTGTTTCGTAAATTAATTTGGAAATGCGATGTTTTAGGACTGACTACTGTAACCAGATTCAATCATCGTTGAAATGAAGCCCTCGGTACTTACTAACTCTGATTAATTGGCCTTTTTGACGTCACGCGTGGCATCATGGAACAAAGGATTAAAAAAAGTGGGCCTTTTCAGAGCAAAAATCAGATAGATCAAAATTGATGACAGTTTAAAATTCTACACAGAATCTACATACGTCCCACTGGTGTCATTCGGTGGCTGTTTTGAAGCCAAGAGAGAAAAAATGTTTTCTGTGAAGTGTCGTACTGCAGAGCACGGAGTATCGTCAGAGACTCGTAAAAACAACGCTAAAACCGAACAATTGTTTTATAATAAATTATCTGACATCAGGGTTTCCAAAAATTCCACAGATGACATGTCGCAACATGTCTCAGCCTCTTCTTCGAAGGAGAGATGCCGCCGTTTTGAATATTTTCAATACAAATTGTATATTGATAACAGACGGTGATTGTGTGTTCAGTGTCTTATTACCTTTTATTTGGAAACGCATGATTTCAGACAAAAACGTCAACGAATACTGGTGCTGATTATCTTGTATTTGGTTCGTTTTTCATAACAGGAAGAAGTGAATGTCAAGAAAGCAGAGGCTGAGAAGTCAAGTCAGTCCGCTGAAGAGAAAATCTCTGAATTGCAGGCTCATCGAATGGTTGGTTTACAATACTATTTCAAGGCCCAAAACTCTGGAATGCTTTACCTGATACCATTAAAAAAGCTGTCAACAAAAACATATTTAAAAATATTCTTAAGAAATACCTTTGGGAAAAACAAAATCATGACTGATGCTCAAATTATCGTGTCTCAGTTGCTTGGTAAAATGTAAACTTAATTAAACTGTTTTTACTTGTCTTTTTAAGAGGAGTCTTGCCTAATAAGCCTCCATGGCTTCATTAAGGTATCCTCTCCATTTTTCTGTCAATTATTTGTATGTAACATAATCATGTATTATATGGTAAACAATAAATAAAATGAAAAATGAAAAATGAAATGGTAGGATATTGTTCATTAACAAAAGGGTAGTGTTGTTTATTTCTATAAGCTTAAGAGTGTTAATATTGGTATTTAACCAAGACCCGATCAGGTATTGACCAATTATGATTACGACCCCCAGCACGTGACAGGTACTGGCCAATCATGATCCGCACTGACACCGACGTAGCAAGTACTAGCCAATCACAATCGCGATATCATGTACCTTAGTTGCGTTATTTACGTTGTTGTTGGTGTTCATCTTGTTATTAACAGTCACGTCATCAAGTTCCTCGCTGATTGGCTGTCTGAGAACCCGTTCAGTGACACTATAGTTTTCTTTACTGTGTTTGGTTGGACATTGTACGTTGTCATTTGGTTTGAAACAATCGTTGTATAAAGAAGCGAAATTGACACTCTTATATAACAGCAAGACAGAGCTGATATGTCCCTACTATGTTCACTCATTTGTTTTAATGCTTTTTACTTCTTTTTTTGCCGCCTTGTGTAGCTACTGGAACAAGAAATCCTCAATAACCGCAAGAAACTACAGATGGAAGCGCTGGCTGCCAAACAGGCAAGAAACGTTTGTGTGTTTATCGTAGAATAAAACACCCAGCTATAAAGAATGTATTTGCTTCGTTCGCAAGATTAGAATAAAATAATTTTTTTGTCTCTTCCAAACCTTTAAGCATACACAAATTTTAAAAGAGTTATAGACCCTATTCAGATATGGCGGCTCTTTTAATATTCTTTTGTCGGTATTTAAATTAGCCCAACTAGCCTCGTTCTTCAGTCAAAAAATCAAAAGAATATATTAACCTGAACGGGGCTAGTTGGGCTAATTTAAATGCAGATAAAAGAATAATAAAATGGCCACCATTTTTGAATAGGGTCCATTCAGTCCCACCCCAACGGAATTTAACTTAACTGCAGTGAAGTTACTAGGGCTGCAATGATACGATTTTTCACAAAACGATACATATCTCGATACAGATGTGACGATACGATACGTGACACGATATGTACAAAAGAACCGCATTTCGAGAACAAGACATCGAAACAGTTGCAAATTAACCCACGTGGTTTTGTTTTACTTGCGGGCTCAGGTTCGTACAGCAGATATTTTGTTGTTAGACTGCATGATGGAATGTATACGTTTTACGAAAATATATCACACTTAGACTCGCAAGGTTTTTATCTTTCAAGTTGTGTTATCACTGTTATGAGCAGGACAAGAAGTGTAATAAAACGGACGTTTTTGCAACAAAAACCTAAAATATGTAGTGTATCGTATTTGTATCGATATTCTGTTTCAATATCGATATTTGTATCGTTAAAACAAATATCACGATATCTGCGTATCGTTATATATCGTTACAGCCCCAGAAGTTACATTCAGCGGCCAAGTCAAGGAAATAGCTGAGGGACCATTCTTTCTATCCCCTTCCAAAAACAGGAATGAAGATAGAACAAGGAACACCAGCTTTAGTTAATGAAAAAGTAAAGAAATATTTGCATTTGATTGACATTGCCTTTGTCATTTCTGAGTGCCTATTTTTTCTGAAATGGCTCACTGCATGTAGCACTTTGGAGCCTCTAAAATTTCACAGTTTCCTGGAAGGTTAATCTTGAAGGATTCATTTTCAAGCCTTTGACGTTTGTTGTGCTTACTTTGTCTTATATCTAATCTCCCTCACCCACCCCTCCCTCCCCATGTCCAAGTTTCCCAGCATTAGCAGTCTCTCTGTGGACACAACATGTTGTCGAATGTGATAAATGAAAATGAAAGGGCGCTGTAAATAATTTATTTTGTAACTTAACAATGGTTACTGCATTTTCCCGCAATTTTAGTTATCAATTTATCATGTTGGTCTCATTAAGTCCGCTCATCACTCGCAACTACAATCCATTTCTTACCCAGGTGATCGGTCATTTATCACGTGCTTTGAGTTAGCCAATCGGCGCGCGTTTTCAGGTCTGCCCAAAGGCACCATCCCAGAACGCACTGCGAGGTTAGCAAAGATCGCTGTTCTTTTATCGTTTTGCTGAAGAAACGAATTCCGTAAACTGAACTATTAAACAGACAAATTCTAGTAATTACATTCAACAAAGAAGTTGAGTTTTAACCCATCTACAACTTAAGCTGATAATTAATTTCAAAAATAATGAGTTTTGATAGTACTTAGAACTGTTTTGGATTTAAAATGGCGTCAATTTTGAGACCATTTTGTGCACGCGCGGTTTTCTGGGATGGTGCCATATGATCAATTCAGTCAGGCGTTCCTAGCACCATAGAGCCGATCATCTGGACCATATTTGCAACTCCTATAGCAGAACCTTGCTTTAATTATTCGTAGCAGAAGTTATTTTTCTATTATATTTTTGTCTTCTTTCGAGAAATTTAAATGTAGTGCAATTGTGCCTTAAGATTTCCCTTTAATTTGATCAATTTTGTTTGTTTCAGGCCCTTGAAGAGACTAAACTCAACCAAGTGAGGATCATCTCGGAACTGGAGAAAGAAAAGAAGAAAATGCAAGAAGACGTTCTCAAACTGAAGGAAGCCAAGGTACAACATAATTATAATGCGTTGTCACTGACATTGCATGGCTGTTATAGGATGCTACAGGCGAATTGAAGTATGACGTCATTGTTTAGCATAATGCAGCATAAACGCAACTTCAAGATTCGAACAAAAAGTGCCCACCAATCGAAAAGCATGGCACAGTTAACGCTTACCGATGATTTGAGCCAAATGTGTCGAATACAGTTATATATCATTGAAAACCTAAAAACTACTGAGAATGCAAGGCTGGCGGCAAACTATTTGCGTAATCTCTTCAAATTCAGAAGTTTCAAGACACTCATTTCTTCGAAATTGTTTGACATATCATGCTTTATTTTCAGTGAGCACTCATTTTACAATGCTCTATAGAATTATGGACTCATTTTGTTTGAACCTTGAAGTTAAACGTATGCTATTTTATGCTAATAAGTCAAAATGTAAATAAATCTTAAATAAATTAGCTGTTGCTAACGTTAGGTGGGTAGGTCGCGTGTTACAATCTGCGCAAATGTCCAGGGGCCTGCAACGATATAACTGCAAGCATTGCGACCAACTTAAATCTCAACAAGGTGGGAGATTTTACCACTTTGAATGAAGCTGATGTTATTTAACTGAAGCTGAATGGAAGTGATATTTTTGTCTCAAACATTGCACGAAAAGGACTTTCTTTGTGCAATTGTGTGCAGTGATAGGTTAGTAATAGTTGTTACCCGTATGCCTACTGATTCGAATTGTTCTAAGATGCAAGATTGAACTCACCTCCCATTCCGGGCTCCCAGCCTACCAGTCAGTCTGCTCCACTCACCAACCAGCGACATACAGTCCGACCATAGCTGATAGAACTAACTGGTTGTGAAGATCAACAAACTTCAAAAGGAGTGTACAAAGCTGCTTTGTTTTATGTTGAACAAACTGTGACCGTGCGCATTGTTTTGTTTTACGTGTGAACCCAAATGTTTCTACTGGTTAGTTGCTCATATCCATTTGTATAACTTTCGTATTTTGTGCACGGTCAAGGCCAGTAAACAAAAGAAATGGAGAACAAAAACATATAACAAAGAAACTGGCCGAGTTCATAACCAGTTCATTCTATTAACTGTGCTCCGACTAATCATACAACTCAGGAATGCAATTATGTTATTGCTGGGTGTTAGAAATATTCAACCCAGGAATTTTGTGTGTGTGTGATTTGGTGTGAAGACAATTCCAGTTCATCCTGCTGGACCAAGTTGTCGATAAAGTAGATAGCGTTATCCAGGGGATTTTTCCTTATCTTGTTTAGACGATTTCGTCCACTGGATAAGGATTTTTCCACAGGATATTGTTTCCAGTGAAAAAATATATCCAGTTTAGATCGTTTTATCTACTGGATAAGGGGTTTATCCACCCTTTTAAAAACCCGGATCATGGAATTTAAACTGACAAAAAGAATAGCAGTAGGCTCTAGTTTCGGTATTGTATAAGTTTCAACTGCTCCAATGAAGTGTGCACATGCCCAAAACGTAATAAAAAGCTACCCGGCGTAGTTTTCCTAATGCGATTAGAAAAAAATTTGTTTATACTAAAACCCCGAAAAATTTTTACTGAAAACTTGCCTTTCATCAATTTTGACTTTGAACTTGTAATCCATACAGAAACAAAGAGAGAAAATGAAAGAAGAGTTTCGAGCATCGTTTAGCAGTATCGGAAAGAAAGGTAAGTACACCTTAGATTGTCGGATTGTATATCAGAACATGGAATTACTTGTAGAATGTGTTTCCAAAACTTCCAGAGACCTTGAACTTTGTTTGACAGGTTGAGAAACAATAAACGTTTCAAAATTATGTGTTCACAAATAGCAACACTCAATGAGAATGCGATGAAGATATAATGCACATGACGTTTCCTCAATCAACACTCGGTCAGATAAGCTAAAATGTTGACAACTGACAATATAATGACACTGAAGAACTGCAATGAAGCCACGATGCACTTGATTTTTCGTAGGTCAACGAAAAACTGTTCTGCAATGTTAACGTTAAACCTGAAGGGGTAAAGGTTTTCTCGTTCTTTGGTTATGTGGTTTTCAACACTTCGTCAGATAATCTAGAACGTTGACAACTAATAGCCCTCACTGTTAATGAAGGCTCTCGTCAACAAAATAAAACCGCCTTACAGTATAAATTAGCATTAAACCTAACTCGTTTATATCTACAGATGAGAACAAGAAGGAGCTCTTGAAAATCACCATGTCCCTCAGAGAAGCCAACAAGATTGGACAGAGTCTCAACAAGAACATTGTAAGTCTCATCTTAGGAAACTGTCTATGATTTCCGATTTTTCATGTGTGTTTAAAGACTTAACTCTAATAATAATAATAATACGTCCAGTGGAATCGATATATTACATACATAGGGCTGAATTACAAAAGATGATAAAATTGCAGATGTATAAAATTATTGACATATTTGCGATGATAAAATCTACGCTGTAATTACAAGTATAATCATTTATGGTAAAAATAGAACTTTGTATGAAAAGTGATCAGCAATGGTATCATTGTAAGCTTTTATGACAACAATTCTTTCGAATCGCTAAAGGTGGTAAAAGACTTAAGCGTGCCCTAAACATCAGGTCTCTAAATGCTCACAAACAGGCAGGCAAAGATATTCATTAAAAAACAGTCACTAACAACAGTTTTTCCTAAAGGGATTTTAATTTAAGGTAGAACGTCCGGCACCAGTTTTTTTTCTTACCCCCCCTCCCCACCCTCCACCCAACACTAGAAGCTGGATGTGCCCAAGGAACGTCTTTGCAGGTTGGCGAACCAGCTTATGGTCACTCCTTCAATCTCTTGGAAAAGTAACATCCAAAAATAGAACCTGTTAGTTTCGAATAGGTTATGAAATATTGGTTCGGCTCAGTTGCTCGATAGAAGGTTAGCGTCAACCAAGGGTTAAATGTTGGATTCACAACAGTGTTAACTTCTCTAGAGGCGGGTTTTGAAAGCTATTTTGGTTTACGTTACCGTCAGTTTCGAGGAAAGAGATTTTGTATTCCTTAATGGTGTGAAGAAAAATAACTTAAATTTGGCCTACCCCTGGGATAAAATTGGCCAAACTTCGAAGCAGCCTGGGTCAGGGTGTCCAACATGTTATGCAGTTTGCTCCCAGAATCATCTGATTCATAATGATCAATGATAATGGATACTGAATATGTGCGGTACGGAGTTTTAACGAAGTTTGGCATATATTTTTGTTCTGTGCGTTTTCAGTTACCGCCCAGTCACTCTTGTTTCAGTCGGTATGTGGAAAGTATGAAGTCACTAAGGGGTTATGTGCTTGACTATATAAGAAAGTAACGGTAGTAGTTCTTTCTCTCGGTCGCGTAACAGCACCATCCTAGTGCGTATTAACCGTGACACATACTAATATTCTCCACATTGTTTCCAAGTCTTGTTGTATATTCTATATCGCGGTTGGTAAGAAATGCCAATGGCTTTAGTAGGAACAAGGTGTACACATTTTCCCGACCAGCTCTTTGTTCTTTCACTCACTCACTCTTGCCCAACCCCTTTCCATCTCCTTCTCCCCAACCCTCCACCACCTGCTACCTTTTAAAACCACCAAACAGTTTTTCCTCCAGAAGAACATCTTACATTCACATAATCTTCTCGCGAAATGTAAGGAAGCTTGTATTATCGATGCGAGCGTGCGCGCGCCGGAAATAGGGAGAAAAAAGGACACATGCGACACGGAAGAGGTGGTTAGGAGCAGAAAGTGAGTATTATTTTACTTGATATATCTTGCTTTTGTTTTCTTTCTGCAGACGTTCAGTCGCGATGACATATTTGTGAATGACAAGGTAATTTAAACTACTTTTAACAGTTTTGTTTCACGGAAGCCTAAACACCTTCATATTCAATATTACGTTTTCCCCCAACATGCGTGAGAATTTGACTCAAATTATGGAAACTATATGGAGGGATTGATTACAAAATCACGAGAGTATGAAAAGGCGTGTTGGGATCCGCTTATGTTGGTTAACCACAAAACCTCGAAAAGAAGCCCAGTGGGCTTTAAAACCTTGAGAAGAGACCCTCCTCGAAAAGAAGGCCCACTCTTTAGCTTGCAAAAATAATCTCGAAAAGAAGCCCATCTCGTAAAGTAGCCCACGGTTTTCTTTTCAAGATAGTACTTACATTGTAAAGGAGTGTCAAAGAAACAAAAATAAACAATGAAGAAACACTTGGTTTATAGTTTAGGTGATTTAATGTCAGTTATTTATACTCCGTGATGCAAACTGATATTCTCTCTGATGATTACTGTTCACCGTTTATCGTGTCAGTATCAACTTTATTTTATTGTCCTCCGAATGGTGCCTTGATCGCATTTCTTATCTTCTTGTAAGCCTCGTTAGCAAATATGTAGAAGCTGCAGGGAATGATGTTCTTGTTTTTCATGAATTATTTTTTAGATTAAACAGAATTTCATGGTTGAGAAGTGTCTTCAGTGGTCCTATTGTTTTATAGTAGCAATTCTCAATATTTGCAACATTCATTTTGAAAAGAAGCCCCCATCTTGACTTTGCAAAAGTAATCTCGAAAAGAAGCCCATTTGGAAAAGAAGCCCATCTTAAAAAGAAGCCCATCCAAGGGTTCTAAATAAAAAAGAAGCCCATGGGCTCCTTTTCGAGGTTTTACGGTATTTTGATCTCGGAACAAAAAAAAATTGCCTTAATGCGAAACTGAACAAGTGCAAATCTGCATTCGTGAAATGAAGTAAGCTGATGAAAGTAATTTCTGTTTTCATATATGAATGGATCCCCAAATTATTTTGTAATTCTTCATAAGGAATTTAACCATTGTGTTCTGCAATTCAGTTATTCAACTTGATAAGTAACAAAGATTAAGAACAGTTTCAAAATGAAATTGATTAAGAAGTGTATAACATATTTTAAATCGGCTTTTGTGAAGAATTGTAACGGAAACGAGGATGGAAACTGATTCTCACAAGCAACTGGGGTCTCACAATATCCGCATAGTCTGATACACCGATAAGTACAGTTACTTGTGAGAACCAATTTTCATTGTAATTTCTGTTACAATTTTTACCAGAGTCAGTACACAATTGCATTGTAATAAATGACAACTTTGACATTCTCTCGGTAGCAAGTGCACTAAAATATAATATTGGTTCTGGTTCTGCTAGTGGCTCTATTGCTCCAAAAGAGTGCAAGCAGTTCTTTTCTGAAAAGATATAGTCACTCGCCCCTATTATGCTTGAATTTATGATAGCAAAATGGACAAATGTCTTCTGCAATCTTCTGGGTAAAAGGCAATACAACTTCAACAAGTCGGACCAAACTATACATCTCTCTTTGTATCGAAGTTAATTTTGGTTTTGCTAATGCAGAGTGAAACTCGCATCCGTCTGAATGACACAAAGCGGGGAGTGACGACCACGTGGAGTTTGGAGAAGTTTGAGAGTCGCCTGGTTCAGATGAGGGAGCTTTATCAGCAGCGAGAGGACGACAGCGACGGATCGTGTGGAGAAGAGGACCCGTTCAACGATCCAGAAGACAAATGGGAGAAAGATTTCAAGCTTGATTCACCAGCCAGCAGGTGGGTGGTGAAGGAAAGCGGGAGAATGTGGAATATATAAGGTCCACCCCTCTCTGGAGTAATTAATTCGTAAACCAGGCCGCACAGCGAGTAAAAAGGGGAATGGACGTTGTTCATATTGATTTAAATGTCAAAAGAAATTGCAGTTCAATGTATTTATTTATCAACACAACTCATAGTATATATTCACCAAAGAAGGTTCTTAAGAATTACCAACAGAACTCAATGTATTTATGTTCCACAGAAGGTACTTAAAAATTATCAGCAGAACTCAATGTATTTATATGTACCAGAGACGGTTCTCCTTAAAAAGTATTAACCGAACTCAATTTTATATTGTATACCATAGGCGAATGTCTACTCTGGGAATATCATCGCTTGCAACTCGGAACAAAAGTGGATCTGCATCTTCTACAAGAAAACAAGGTTTGGGCTTACCATTGTTTTCCGATTTAACAATACGCTTCAGTGTAACAGAAAATATAGTGACAGTGTTGTGAGAGCGATAAACACAAAAGTGGGACACTGATATGTGTTAATATGTTAACAAATCAACACGAAGTGTATTTGCTAACGTTACAATCTGATTGGTTCCTTTATTCACCGTCTGGTATCAAAATGTATCTTATGGGAGTATTTTAAATGGCGCCACCTAGCTTTCGAAGAATTTTTAAATCATGCAAAATTGGTCATTTTGGGAAAAATCATTTTATAAACATTCATGTCTTCAATTGTAGAGCCGCTAAATTACATTTCTACTATGAAAGACAACAGAAAAAAATTAGCGCTATTTCGGTCGAGAGATGCCTTAGTTTCTTTCCCTTCCTGTTAACGCGTTTTACATACATGCTCAACTCCAAAACCTCCTTTTTACCTAAGCTGCTACGAATTTCAACACATATTATTTAAGACTCGTTTATGTCAAAACCCATTTTAAGATATTTTTGTTGTGTTTGCAGATTTTTCAAAAGCTGAAAACATCTTCGCCAAGTATCGTTCTTGGGGATCAGAGGCATCGCAGAATGTTGAAGGTTTGGATGCAAGCATCAGTAGTCCTTCAAGTAATGCAGAATGTTTTATCCCGCCTTCACCGTCGGAAAATTATAATGGTAAATTTGTTTCAAGTTGTTTTCCTCAGATCCCTTTGTCTTCTTTGGATTTTTTTACGCAACATACATACGTACATGCATACATACATACATGCATACATACATATATACATACATGCATACATACATAATGCATACATACATGCATACATACATGCATACATACATACATACATACATACATGCATGCATACATACATACACACATACATACACACATACATACATACATACATACATACATGCATACATACATACTTACATACATGCATACATACATACACACATACATACATTCATGCACATGTATACACACATACATACATTAATTATATTCAGTTAGTTTTTATAGTACGAAAAATGAACGGTTTAAGCTAAATAATTATCTATCTCTGCACTTCAGTGTCTGATGTCTCAAAACCAAAACAGCCATCAGGGAGTCCATCCGTGGCAAGTATTTGCAGGGATGTCCTAGGTGAAGCAACGTTGTCAATACACGGTACGCGTATACAGACATTTAAAAAAATGGTGACCTGTGAAAAGCGTTGCACCCAAATGGCAAAGGATAATGGGATGTGGTTTTGCTATCGCAAAGCTACAATCCACGACAAAAATAGTGAAACACTAGCACACCCCCTTCTCCTTTTCAATGTTGTTCGGCGCAAAACTGTTACTAAACTTATGACTGCTGCACTTATCAACCAACATTGTGCGGGGGAGAGGGGTGTTTCACTTATTTTTGTCGGGGATTGTAGTCTTGACTAATTTATCAAAATCTTGCTTTAATTTTCTGGATAAGTTTGCTTCGTATACAGGTCACTGAATGTTACGCAGTGTAAATTCCAGGGTTCCCATGTCCGGTTTTTTTTAAAACAACGGTAAAGGAGAGTTTATTATCATGTGGTAATATTGTAGATATTTCACGGCAACAAAGGGACATAGAGTAGTGCTTGCTGTTAGTATAGATATAAAAGTTAGACGCCACCAGTAAATTTCTATCTGTGTAATTTAATATAACGGTCATCCCAAGCAGAAAAAAAGAACAAGTTTTAATATGTGTTCACTTACCTACTTTTGAGAAATGATGCTCAGAGATTCTAAAGTGTTATCCCAGTTCTGGCCCCTTTATTTCTTCGCTCTTCGCTGCTCTCCGGAGGAGTTGGCCCTACGTGGGTAAAATGGGTCCAGTATTAACCACATGCGCATGCGCCAGCACAACCAATGATATTTGAGCATGTAGAATTCTATTTGGATTTTAGCTTGCCTGGTCTCGCCCACCTGAGCTTGTGTACAACTGAATAAAGATACAATGGCGAGTGGAAGTGCAACATTCACACGCTCCGATCCATGATTGCTGTTATAAAATATGTGGATCCCAAGCACAAAAGAAGTTAGACCTGCGATTCAAAACTGCAGGGCCAAAACAGAAACTATTAAGTTTGGCGTGTGATCCAAAGTCGACATTTACCCACGGTTGACAGTTGATTTGGGTTTACTTCCATTCAGAATATGTTCGGCGGGATTCTCGGAACGTTTCCACAGTGTAAAATTAATCAAAATTTTTTGCCTTTTTTACGAAACGGAAGATCATAGAGACCAATTTATGAGGAAAATTTCTTTAATTTGTTCTCTTGATTTAAGATTGGTGTTAGTGAGCAATTTAAACGGCATACTGAAAAACACATGTTATTACGTAACTGTGATAGCAGTAGTAGTAGTACTAGTAGTAGTAGTTGTAGTAGTAGTGGTAGTAGTAGTAATAGTAGTATTAGTAGTAATAGCAGTAATAGTAGTAGTACTAGTAATAGTAGTAGTAGTAGTAATGGTAGTAGTAGTAGTCGTCGTAGTAGTAGTTGTAGTAGTAGTAGTAGTAGTCGTCGTCGTAGTAGTAGTGTTAGTAGTAGGAGGAGGAAGAATAGAAGTATAAAATTAATCTCCCGTCTCTTTAGAACCTTACAGTGCTACCATCTGTGAGAGAATACTCCGTTGGGTTCACAAGTTGAAAGCTGCAGTTTCTGGAATGCACAACCATGAGCAAAGTGAGACTGATAGAGGTGGGTTTTTTTTGTTTAGAAACTAGTAAACTTTGTTTAAAACATCCTTCGATTTTAGATAAATGACGAATCTTTCCATTGTGAAGGACTCCTTACTTACATCAACTTGTTTTCTTTCAGGAAAAATGCACGTGCGAGCTGTTATTGCTATGGAAATGATAACGGAACTCTCCAATCTGTGGGTGGCTGCTTGTAAGGTAGAAACGAATGACGGCATAACTCCTGTATGTACAGAACTTGTCGATTCTGTTCGTAGCACATCGACGTGTCTTGAGAATGAATATTCGGTACGTAAATTACTACAAATACTGCTGTTGTTATTACTTGTACGTCCATTCTACTACTCTACTACTCCAATCTACTAATTCTACTACTACCACCACTACTACAGTACTACTACTACTACTACTACTATTACTACTACTACTGCTACTACAACTACTACTACTACTACTACTGACTACTACTACTACTATTACTACTACTACTACTACTACTACTACTATTACTACTACTACTACTACTACTACTACTAC
>JANSTQ010020789.1:0-16245 GCA_026167885.1 Bergia puertoricense | reverse complement strand
GCCCCCTCCTCCCACGTTTCAAAACGATCCGCCGCCTCTGCCACTAAATAGGCACGGAACGCAGACGATCACTACAACACACGCTGCCACCTGGGTAAAAGATGGTAATAAGGGCATAGAGACAACAGCAAAACGCCAGAAAAATGCTTTATATATCGAAGCGAGGAAAACATTTCGTTTTTTGTCAACGAAAAAACAACAAAAAACGGGAGATAAAGGAGTGAAAACGGAAGGTTTCCAGCCAAAACGCGAGGGTCGAGTCTCTCGACTGTGTTTGTTTTTCAATGTTAACATCCCACTCGCCCTCCCTATAGACCAAATCAAGAATGGCAACTTTTTCCGGTACCACAATTGCTTTATTTCATTGTACCGTGGTAATATTGACATTGTCCAGCTTGTGAATGACATTTGTGTGATATGATGGTAGGGTTTTGGTAAATTTACAGTACAGTGTGAATGTTGGAATGTATTGCATGCAAATGAAACAGCAAGAAACTGCCATTTCTTTACCACCCTCCCCACTCCACCAGCTCCTAATGTAGGAGAGCTTGCCAATTTCCATTTAACGCTCATTCTCCATTTAAAAACCTGCTCTTTTTCCGACTTTTGCAAGTGGCCTGCCTGGGGCATTAAAAATATCTAGAACAGCACAGGATCTTTGATCCCCGAGTCTCTTCTAGTATTTGCAAGCATTTAATTACTGCACGACTTGCGGCCGTGTGTCTTCCTGTAAAAACCACATTTAACGTTACCGTGCACACTTACTGGCGATCTTATTGTTAAACTAGAACAATGTAATAATTAAAATAATTAATGATAATTAATGTTCATTCACTACATTATAATCTACGCTAATTTACTGGAACCTAATTAGACTTAATTATATTTCTAGCAAGTTCACGGTTTTTCAAAGCTCAAAAACAAGATTTGGGACGCAACTTAAAAACAGTTTGCAAATTTTTCCACTGGAAAAAAATTACATTCAAGACACAGATTACATCGAACTTTATGGTTAAAATAATTTTCCTAGCTTACAAAAATGTAAGCTGAAATTTAACTAGCATGTACTACACCTGCACCTATACCTTTGATCTAAATCCACAATAACAAGCTAGCACATAAATTCAACTGTCGAGTAATCTGGCCTGAAATTAAAACTGGAACAAAAAAATGGGCTAAAGAAAAACCGTGAATTTTTCACTGGCACATCATCTGGCATATCACTGTTGAATTTGACGTTATTTTGTTGCTAAGTTTATTCACCATTACATTCTATGATTGTTGTGTTTCTGTTTCCTCAACCTGGGATTTTCAAAATTGGTACCGAATTGAAGTTGAAGTAGCCCAATGGTTTATTTTAATCCTTTCACTCCTAACACCCGAATTTATAATTTGTGTGCACAAATTTTAAGAGAAATCGGACATTACACAAAATAACCCATCGCTAATGATCAGTCTGAAAATGGTGCCCACTCTATTCCAGAACTGGGCATGCTTATGGTTTATCCTGGTTGCAAGTGAAAGCATTAAACAACCTCAATGATGACTGTTTGTCACTTGGGCATCCATCATTGTTAATTCTGCTTTTACAAGAAAGGAGCCCCAGAAACTGCATGGCCACTGAAATCACACATGAACCACTTGATCAAATATTTCACAGCTAGCCTTAACAAACTTGATCAACTTTGAACCTGTGAGCCAACTACCAAATCAGCTTCTCATTGGTCACATGGGACCAAAAACTGGCACATTTCCGGTAACTATTCATCCTCCCAATTACACATACATTTCTTGTATTCCTTTCTTGTGGTATAAGCAGTTATATAATTCTATAAAAGAAATTCTGCAGAGAAAGTTTCTGTACATAGTGGACACTGTTACTGCATTGCATAGGTCTGAACTTCTGTGGCAAAATATACAAGTTTTAAGTGAGAGTACGACTCTTGTGTAGACACTTGAAGATCTACACATCTGTGTGAAAAGATTCATTAGTTGTGCTTGTGCACAGCTTGCAGTATATACACCTAGCAATACAGAACCTGGACTGTGTTGGCTTAAATTCACTCTGCACAACCAAATCCAACAGTCCAGCCATTTTGCCTATAAATATTCGAGTTTTTCTACTAAAAATATATAAACTAAATACTTTCGAGTAAAATGAAACATTCCACTTGAACTTGAATAAAATATGACAAATATTGTAAACCTGCAAAATATTCTTACAGAGAATGGTTATAACAGTTGCTCTGGATTTCTGCTTTTTAAACTAATTAACACCTGCTGGGTGTCTAAATATAAAGCAAGAAATAAAAATCAGCCAAAATACAATTGATTAATGCACAACAAGAGCTCTGCTAAAAATAAATTGCAATCAAGCCCTCTTGGATAACAACTTTGCTTATTGCTGGGCATGTGATTTACAGAATCATCTGGAGAGTTGGGTGTCTTACAAAACTTATAAACTAACTTAATATATAAGCACACAACAGTGATTCTGACTTGAGGAGATGAGTTGGATCAAGTCTTGCAACACTATGACTGCAGAATCTTGGTAAATATACACATGTGATTATGATTTAGAAAAACTACCATCAATAATTAATTTCTCCTCAAATCTTATAAACTGTTACATTTATTTGACAACGATATCTTCATATCTAATCTTAACAAAATTTGCACAGGAAAATCAAAACATGTACAGTAGCTTAATTTTGCAAACATTATGCTTTTACTTTAGAAATATTACTATCATGGTAACTAATCTACTGACATTACTACCGGCACTACTGCTATAAACAATCAACATAATTTGCAGCCAAGATCTCCACTACAAAGAAATAAATGACACTGATTCCAATACCTAGCTCTTGCATCCACTCATCACATTTGCAAATTACTCTGAATCTGGAACAACTGCTATAACGACTCTCTCTTAATACACCTTTGTTACACTTCTGTATCTTGGATTAAAAGTGGGACTAGGTGGACATAACAAAGAAATTTTAATGCAGAACAGCAGGAATCAAACATCGTATGCATAGGTAGTGTGGAGTGTCTTGGTCAAAATCTCTGAATTAACTGCTGCAATTGGTTTAAGTTTTTTCAAAATCAGCTCACAATTCCTTCTTTGGATACAAGAGAGGGTGGAATAACAAAGATTGCCTGATCACCTCGTCAAAATTTCAGCCAACCCGAGGCAGTAATTCAAAGATTTTGACCAAGACAACTTTCTCGTCACCTTTACACTCCCAAGTTTCTCACTGTTGTGCAAAAGTTTCTTTGTTTTCCCCATCCAGCATTACCGTCAGTCCAAGGTGAGGGAATGGTTACCAAGGTGTTTATCTCTAATATTGTTGATACACATTCTGAGGATATCCCTGCTGTTCTGCAGGATAACCATCATAATTCCCATACACACTGCCATCCTGGGCAGGCTGCACACCTCCTGGCCATGACATCTTAGCTACAACAGCTGCCGTTCCAACTGTGGTAGGGGCATTAGTGATTGACACATAGCCTGGGAATGAGCCGCCCTCACTCACTGGTCGGCCTGATGCAGGTATAGTGTATGCACCTGGGGATGAAAGGAAAAACTGTAATTATGTCAATCCGTAGACCTGTATTTTTTCAAAAACTGTAGTGTAATAATCTGATTCTGTGAGGCTAGTTGGTAAGATCTCTGACTGCCAACCAGGAGGTCCCTGGTTCATTCCCCAGCCCTACTGATGGTTTAACTTTGTGTGGCAGTCTAACACCACACTGCCAATGAACTGGGACTACCTTACAGTATCATTATAAAAATGAGAACAAGGGAATTGATCATCCATTCAAAAAATTACAAAATAATTATTATTCTCCCAAACTACTAATAAGAAATGTGTAACTTTCATTTGCCACTTTTAGGAGTAAAGGAATCACTTTTAAAAATAACCCAGGACATAAAACTACAAAAAAGTGATTGATTGTTTTGACTTCTGCATTAGGAAAATTTTAATTAATGTAACTGAGTCTATGTGGAGTTGGTATGATGTAGAAGGTATTGGTTTAAGGCCTGGCCTGGTCAAGGACTGAATTTTGTGCACCACTCTGTCTGTGGACAGGCACATTAAGCCATTGGTTTAGTCTCTTGATTTTCTATCAGGCAAGAGTTGGGTAATCCCAGTGTTGAAGTCTGTCACTATGCTACAGCTAACCAATAATACTCTTCTAGAGGGGTTGCAGTTTATGAAGACACACATTCCCTACAGCAAACTAGATTACCACCCTACCAAAATGGAAATTATCTCATAATTATCTAAAACTTATAGTTATTTTAAATCTTTCCTTACCTGGCGGAATGGGCCTGGCTTGGAAGGTTGTTGTGGTGGGAACAGCTGCCGATGGGGGAGGTGAGTCTGAACCTACAACAGACACAACTTCATTTACGTCACATTTTCTTCAACTGATATACACAGATTCCACAAATCACTTATAGCAATATTTGTTAATACTGTGGCAAGATAAAGACAAAAAAAAATTAAAAAATCTCTGGCAACAAATAGAACTTTTTAAGTTTGATATGGATCAGAAAACTTCGTCAGGCAGCATGTACCTGCCCATAAGAAGTCAAACCATGATGTCAAACACAAACATTTAATGAAAAGCAGATATCTCTATGAAGGAATGACAAGTTTAAATTGTGCTGATGACACAATGGGTCTTGTACAACAATTTTGTATTTTCTACTGGCCCTTTTAGCTTGCTGTAGAGTGTATTCAATAAAAGTACCTTCTAATGGCACTCCCAGCTGCTGTAGAGTGTATTCTGCAGCATAGATCTTGGCCTCTTCAACAGTTCGGCAGAGCTTTGGTGGTTGGTACTGGGTAGCCAAGCCTGGGATGGATACCTTTGGTAGTGATCAATTTACATGTTAACATGTAGCTTTAACTTGAAAAAGGCTTTAATTTATGTCTCTCATAGTCTGAGGTTAGTTTGCTCAGGGTGCAAGCCAATGATCTACAATATTTTCACTACAAAATGACCCACAACCCTTCAACAGCTATAACTGCCAGTTGAATTGTTTCCTTTATTTATCATATGTTGAAGAAAATTGGTTCTGAAATACAAAGACTAGCATCTGATAACTTATGACAAATGCTAATCTACACCAACTTCAATACCCAGGGGTTCACTGATGGGAAAGAAATGAAGCCACAATTCAAAACCCCATACCACCATACAGGAAAACTATATTTTGAGGATACTCTTCATCAAAACTGAAACAGTACTGATATCTTCAGGTAAAAAAACCCCCAATATCTGCCAGTACAAATCTTACAGAAATCTGTAGTATCACTTCTATATGGATGTACTCTCCTGGGCTTCAACACTACATTTGCAGGGTTTCCACTCCTAACTGAACACGAGATTCAAGGACTTTCAAGGACCTTTTCCAGCAAATTCAAGGACCTTGTGCAGCAATTTAAACTTCAAGTTTTCCGTATTTTGCTGCACCCATCTAACAGTGTTAGTAACTCAATTTCCAGTACAAGGTTTTTTATTCTGAATCTAGTAACTAGCATCGCAAGTATAACCATTGGGCATCAGTTTTAACAAACAAAAGCGTGCCATGTGGCAAAAATCAGAGATTTAACCTGATTGCAGATTGGTCAACCCTTACAGCCAATCACAAATCCTCTAAGACAAAACTTTGCTATGGGGATCAAGTACGTGTATTTCAGTGTGAACTCGCTGACTTTTGCTTTTCCTGATTTTAAATCAAAGGTTTAAACAAATTTTAATGATTTGCTGGTGCAACACGAGGCAATTCAAGAATTTTCAGGACCTCCAATGATTTTCAAGGACTTTCCAGGCCTGGAATTATGCTTTTCAAATTCAAGGATTTTCCAGGATTTTCAAGGACGATGGGAACCCTGCATTTGGCTCAAACACCAAGTGTTAGTAATAAGTTGCATTGTACTCACCTTGTGTAGAAACAGCTGAACATCATGTGGTCCCACTGTGCTGTGCAATGTGTACACAGGGTTCCCCCACTGGTTCTTCTGAGAGACCTCCTCCAGGATCTGCAAGGTTTTCAGAAAATTGAGTACTTAATTTCAAAGTTTTTGAGGAACTATACCACCTCTATATTGATCTTATACCTGTGATGGTGATTTCAGTGCATGTGGCTTCAAAGTCATGGGGTTGGTTGGTGTCAGCTCCATTCCAGGCAGCAAGTCATACAGCCTCTCCTATGAGGATATACAGCACCTCAGACTGAGCTAAATAGTAACATGGTGATTGAAGGGGGGGGGGGGGATGGGAGAGGATGAGAGAAGAGATGGGTTGCACAGAGGGGAGAGGTTAATTACAAATCTTATGGTGGAGTGGGAAGGGAAAAGGATCAGAAGAGAGGTAGGTTGTGTGGAGGAGAGCAGTTAATTACAAATCCTGTGGAAGGATGAGAAGAGGAGAGGACAAGAGAAGAGATGGGTTCACAAGATCAAAAGTACAATACAAGAAACTTTAACTCACCTCTTGTCCCCGACCCTTCTTGTTGTAGTCGCCATACCATCCTGGCCGACTACCTGGGGGGTAATACTGCTTTACTCCATATGAGTATCCTGGAAAGTACACACCCTTGTTTCCTGCAGATCGACTTCCAGCAGCAGTGCGACCACGCCCAGGTCGAGATCTCCCCAGGCCCCCTCCATTTCCACCAAGATGGCTCCTCCCAACACTGGAAAAACAAAAAGTCTTAAATCTCCACATTTCATTTCAATTATCTCCAAAGAACGGAAAAACGGTAACCAAGCATACTGTGCTCAAGAGCCCAGCCAAATTACTTCAAACAAGGAACCTATATTATTTTGTAAACCCACAAACAGAAATTGTAACTTCATATGGTCTCCACCCTTCCTTCTCCTCCCTCAGCATCCCCTCTCTTTTCCTCAAGATTCTTTGTATTTGTTTTGTGCTATCTCTAGCAGCCTTGTCACCCCTCCTTCAACCCCTTCACCAAATGTTTGGGATTTGTTTTGTAAAATCTCTTGCAGCCCTGTGAGCCCTCTCTCACCCTTTCTTCAACGATCACTTTTCCCCTACCACCCTTGTCCAAAGTTCAGGACTGGTTTTCTAACACCTACAGAAACCCTGTAACTTTTTCCCAACCCTTCACAAACAGGCTAAGAGATCATCATGGCAATCTCAAGCAGGTAGCCATCATGAAAGCAGATGTTGGGGTACAGGTCTACAGCATAACTACATGATATCTACCTTGGTCCAAGGCCACTGGATGGTTCTTCTCTTGCCACTGGGGGTACATACATCCTGTGGAGAAATGGCGACAATCAGATTACGGTAATAAACAACTCTTGCATCTCGCATTCAAGCTGCACATGAACACTAATCTGTATTTTTTTACTTTACCTAGTTCAGCAATTAACAAGGTTTGACTGAGCAGAAACTCACTAACACCCCAGTGACACAGTCACTATTTGCAGTTCAAGTGAACAGTTGATAATTTCCAAAAATTCAAAAACCCCAGCAAACAATAAATCAATCCCAATAAAAACATGAAAATCTTCAGAAGAAGAAAGAAACATTTTAGTCTTCAGATATTAAAAAAATTACTTAAACACTTAGGCATTTAAAGCTGATGTTTTAAGCACAAACCCTTTGGTGAAAAGGATAGGATACTTTTAGGTCCAATACAAGAGGACACAAAATGATAGAGATAACTAAATACAAGTTAATATTGAACCGAGACAAGAATTTCTGTTCAAATTGCTGCCTTCCCCAAGGCAACCAATGACTGTCAAATGAGTCACTCATTTGCTATAAAAAAATTTTCAGAAAATTGATTAAAATGGTGAACACCCTGCTCAATCAACAAATTACAGCTCAGCTCCCATATGTGCCCAACTGTCTCCCCACCCCTCATCTCCCTTATGGACTGACAAGAGATAGGAGCAAAAAAAGATAAAGGGTACATATTTCTTGAGAATAATATACACTAATATTTTCGACTTGTACTGCACATGATCCACATATAAACTAAGTATGTTCACATGCATATAACGATCCTTGCCACAACTATAAATGATAAAAAATTGCATTAAGGTCTGGTAAAGAAATTGTTACTAGTTTATCATCCTTTTTGTTTTAAAAGTGTGATGCAGGCAAGCAGATTATTTTTTTTCAATTTTTTACTTTATACCTTAACTAAATACATACATGTAGTCAAAAAACACTAAACTCAACAAAACTTTTACTTACTCTATGGAAAATTGAAAAGAATGTAAATCTGCTCATTTCACTAAATAAAACCTGCTCAAATGTTAAGATTTCCTATGAGAACTAGAATAATTATCTCCCTTGATTTTCAAATATAAATTTAAAAAAATTGATGCAGCTACAATAATCGATGCAGGTGAGAATGATAAACTAATGATTTTTTATGAGGCCTAATCCTAACTCTCCAATAATTATGGTTCTAATATTTATGCCTTGATGGGACAAAAGACTCACCCTGTTCCAGAATGAGGCACGGGAGCAGCACTATAAATGTAAGGCCACTGGTTGCTAAAGGGGAAAGTATAGGAGGCTGGCACTGCATAATCCATCGGGTAACAGCCAAAAGCCATCATTGCCTTTGCTGCAGCTTTCGCCTGACGATGATCACGATCAACTGGTTTGGCCAGTGTAACCTCAACTTCATTTCCATCAATCTCATCACCTGATAAATGAACAGAATGGTTACTGAAAAATTCAAAAAGCAGGAGGGTGTTTTCTTCTGAGAGCATCTCACATATATGAAAAGGGCAGGTAATTATGCACATCAGGAAATTTCAATTGAACCTCTAAAAGGTACTAAACTGGGTGTGGCTTAAGTTGAATTTTACCCCTAAAAGGTACCAATCAAATTAAAGCTACACATAGTTCCCATGTTTATGTGATACCCTAAAAAGTACTGTTTTGTATGCAAATTAAGGTAAGTATTTTGCTTTAAACACCTTAAGCAGTACCAAAAATCCAGAATTTTAACCCCTCAAGAGGTAGGATAAGCATCACCACCCTTATTAGTATGGGGATTCCCCGGGATTATTTTTAGTAAAGTAAAATGTACACACTTTAATTATTGAGGGTAACACATTATACCTGTACTGATATTTTGTGTGGCCCTCACCACACACCGGGATTACCCCACTCTTTTTGAGAAGTGTGTGGGTTCTTTCAAGTCCCCTGAGATAGCATTTAGGAGACTAGACCAACAACTTAATATCCCTGTTCAGGTACGGTGTGGTGAAAGTTCAACTCTCAACTAGGTTGAGTTTTCAACTTGAGACCTTCTGGTTGGCAGTCAGGAATCTTATCAAGTGTGCTGCTACTCACACACACAAACAAGGGAAGTTTAGAGTTGTGCTCCCAGAAATTTTCAAAAGGAAAAACCCGAGTCCAAAACTATCAACACTGTTGTCATTATTTTTTGAAGCTTAAATCTTCTTCATGAATTAAAGAGAAAAAAAAGTTTTACTGAAGAAGCAATATTTTTACCTTGACACACCTGTTAAATATAAATTATGTTATGAACATAAATATTTACACAAAACAATTTAAAATGATGTTCTGCTAGCAGCTACAATCATGCATGAAATATGATTTTGCTCAATATAGTTAATGACCATTCAATTTAAACAGTAAACAAAAGGAGCAGACATGATGAAGGGCGAGGATAGGATGGGATCCTGACTGTAACCAAGTGCTGAAAATAGAAATCTTTTAAAATTTACATTCACACTTCAATGTCACACTATAGCCATGAAAATGAGTTACTCTTATAAAAATTTTACATTCCTGTTGAATGTAATAGCAATGTTGAAATTTAAAAGAAAAAGGGAGAGGATAAAATTAAACACTCTTAATGGCTAATAAGCTATTATTTATTAACCAATAATATTAACCAGTGTCAAATTTGTCATGTCTACTGAAAATTTGAAACCTAGTAAAAAAAAGGATTATTTTTTATTACTTGAATGAAAACTTGCAGTTATTATTTGCAATAATTAAAGTCATACAACAACTGGCACATGGTAGCACTTAACTTGTTAATTGTGTAAGATTAGAAACAGCTTTTAAGACACTTATGATATTAGCTCATTTTAATGACTGCAATTTTCACAATACCAGTCTGTTATGAAAATTTATGAGAAATTAGAACACATACAAAGCAGACAGTCTATGGTTCCCATTTAATGAAAATCTGGCCCCTAAGATCCCCATGATCACGATTTCCAAGTGTTACGAATGTTGTACAGACTGGGGGTGGGGGTCAACTGCCACTCCCCAAATAAAATAATACCAGAACAGCTCATTTCTGATATTTTTCAAAATATAGGTTAAAAACACTTGAAATACCATTTCAGAACTTCAAAATTTAAAAATTTCTTGGGGGAAAATGCCCCCAGACCCTCCTAGAAGCTCATACCAATTTCACTCAATCAAATTTTACCAGAAGTGTAGAAGCTATAGGCACAACCCTGCTTAGAGAAGCACAGATTTTTTCTGAAACAATAGAATACAGAAACTGATTTTTAAATGGACTGGATTTGTCAGTAAATTATCTCAACAATTTGTTAAGTACTGGAGAGGAGGAGATTAAAAAGAGAAATAGCTGTAGTTGACAGCATGTTAACCTTTTTTTCATAAAATAACAATGTTCAGCTTTACAACAAGAAACCAGGCTTTTTTCAATACTAATCTTCAAACGATACAGATAAGGATGATTAAACTAGACTATATTTTGGTTAAATCTGCAATACATTTTCCTTATTAACCAGCTAATCAAACAGGAATCTGCAGCAAAAATTTACAGAGCAGATGATTTTTTAATCAAAAACCAAAAATCATGTGTTTTTGGGTCATTAAACTTAAAATACAACAAAAAATACCGACCATACCACAACAAAGCCATATACCGAGAGCCTGCAGCAATGTTCATGAGCTATAAAAATATCTAACTGTTTTTGAAAGTTCACCCCGGAAATTGGCCACAGAAGTCGAGGTTAGGGGGTTACTTTATAACCACCCAGATTTACGCTAAGAAACAGCAGAAAAATATTTAACAGAGGGCAAGTAAAGGTAATTTCTTTGAAAATGTTGATTCACCGTTTGTTACTTTAAAGTTACAAGTGGAAATGATGTTGCGGATTTTCGGAAAATATTATGTCTGGTTTGAACAGAAGCTTGAACCGGAACGCGCAAAAGCGTGTCCAACTCCAAGTAGAATTCAACACCGCAGTTGTTTTTTACGGTATTTAAAAAGTATTCTAAATAAATGTTCATTTGATAATCATAGCGTTTGTCCTACAAGCTAGTGGGATATTTTTTTGTTGTCTTTGGAGTGAGATAAGTGGATTACAAAAACTTATAGTTATAGCAATGTTTAGCAGCCACATTGGTCATTGCCACCGGGTTACCATCGGTCAAGGGCAAGAAACTTAGTCTTAGATAGATCGGGTTTCACGGCAACACTCAATCGAAATTCGATGTTTTTACAAACCAAGTTAAGCACTTGCGATATTTTTGGCTGTGAAATCACATCATATGACCGCGGACTTTAAACAAGAAATCACTAAGACTAAGTATAGAATTTCGATTGTCGCAAATTATCAAGCAGTTTCTCGCCAGTTCAAGCATTTGACTCAAATATCAAGGGTTTCCTCAGAGATAATTGAAGCCTGACAAGTTATTATAAATCCAATTCACAAAACACAAGATGGATGAGAGATAGGCCGCTGGAGTGTGCGAAAAGTTGGCCATCACTATATCACACATTTGTCCACCAGATCAAATTGCGCGCGATCCAAACTCGCAAAATTTAAAAGGACAAATTTAAAGCCGGCAAAAAGTGTCTCAAGCTCGAACAGACAGATATTTAAGCAGCTTGTTAATTTAAATTACTCCGCTTGAAACGGATTAAGTTGATCACAGTTATTTACAAGTTTCCGGGCCTCTCTCAGAGCTCGCTGATTTGTCATATAGTGAAATACCACCTCCAACACCAACAAACACAACAAGAAAAGGAAATCGAACTATGTAGCGCAAAGATTAAGCAGAAGGCCTCCAAGTAAGATCAGTTAGACTAGGGTGGCACGAGTTGTTTTAAAAAATAACATGTATCAATTGCAAGTAAATACATAAACAAGATGGACAGAGATTTTTAAGCCAGTGAAAGTTCGCGTCATCGAGACTCAACCGAAAGGTGTCGACAAACCCAATTTTCAGAAACTGACCCTGGGAAGTCATTCAACCGCAGCATCACGCTGCTGCCGGCAAAAATAATTTTTTATTCCTTACAACCGATATACAAAGCAGCCAAATTAAGTGTGAAATTTTGCATTAACTTTTTAAACGAAGCACTGAGGGAGAACAATGCGTCTTCCTGAATTGAAAGGGCAGGTAATTGACCGGGTACCGCCGGTTGTGCGTTCTGATGGTGTATAGAAAAGTCAGAACTACCCGCAAATCAACCTGCTTCAGACTCATCGACCTTCGAACTACAAGAAATAAGAAAGTAAAATATTCATTACCGTCCATGGCTTTCATAGCTTGCCTTGCTTGATCCTTCGTCTTGAAGTGAATAAAGCAGTAGTCTTTTATCTTCTTTACTCGTTCAACCTCGCCATATTTACTAAAAACTTCTTCTATTGTTTCTTCGGTCGTGCTCAACAACAGATTACGCGCATACAACACTTTTACCTACAAAAACAAAAGAGAACATTATTAGTTCATTTATCCGAGAACGCGGTCTTATTGAAGCAAAGTGCTCTTTATGTTTCGCTATACAACAACGGCTCGAGCAAAGAGTTCCTCTGGACAATGGCCGCATGAACGAACTAATTACCCAAATCACAAAACTAATACGACAGGCAGACAGAAACAAGATTCATTCAAAAACGAACAAGACATCAACAAATAAACATTTTCATACACTAGAATAAAGCACAACCAACTGTATATGCAAGCATGAATGGAAGTTTACAAAACAGCAATGAATTTTTTTTTTTGAACATAAACAACCGAGTGGAGCAAAGCCTCTTGAAACCCCTCGGAGAGAAATTGGGGGAGGGGCGACACGAGCGCGTTACAAGCTAGTGTAATGGCAGAAGTATCTTCCCTATTTAGATTTTTACCTGGTCCATAATTTCCTCATCAACTTCTTGTTCAGGCTCTGCCCAATCCACAGCAATCTGGTGTCCCCAGAGTTGAATTTTTCCCGTCATAAGTTTTCTTCTCGCCATTGCTGCGTCTCTGTGAGTCTCGTACTCTACGAATGCAAAGCCTCGGTTCTTCGTCTTGTCCGTGGCGGAAGGGTAAACAATCACATCCACAACTTTTTCCGTCACTTTGGACATTTCCGATAGAATTTCGTCCTTCTTTACTTTCTTGGGGATACCTCCTACAAATAACCGGCAGTTGTCTACCGAAGAACAAACTCCGATCATTTTGCCTTTGCGAATTTCATAATTGTTTAGTGCCTTGACACACTTTTTGGCGTCTTCGCGATTTGTGTAAACAACGAAAGCATAGCCACGGTTATGTCCGTTAAAGTCCATCATCAACCTCACTTCATAGATCATTCCTATAGTTTCAAATATTGGTACTAGTTCGTCTTCGTAAAGATCTCGAGGGATTTTACCCACGAAAACTTCGCATCCCCTCGGCGGGACTGGATCCTTCCAGTTTGGAGGTGGTCCGTATCTTCTCTGACCATTACACTGGCGAATGGGATATTTGGTTCTCTCCATCAGTGCCAGAAGTGCTGCTTCTTTTGGCGTGCCAGCGACTCCTTCAGGAGCTCTGTCGGAGCTTCCTTCTTCAATTTTAGTCGCCATTTCTTCTCCCATCTCAGAACGAACGACCTCTGCGACTGTCATCACGTGGAGTGTGAATGCAGTGGATGAACGCAGAAGCGCCTTCTAAATGAGAACAAGCGTATTACGTCACGTGTGAACTTGACACATTCGTACACATCAACACATCACCCAATGACATCTCAACTGAAACTCAGCAGTCTTTTATCCACAAAACACTAAGCTGCATGTAATGTAATTTTGTTGTTACACAGAACAAATTTTGTTTGTTTATTGAAGATTATATATTGCCATAGGAGAGACTAGAGTCTTTTTCTTGTTTGGTTTTGCTTAGGCGCGCTTAATTTGATCAGCCCGTCCCGTTCGATTGAAAATTGCTGCCCATCACAACTGCTCGTGTAAGGCACATTCAAGTGATTTGATTTTATATACTCTTTAATCTACATCCGTCACGAGAAATACTGTGACTGCCGAAACCGAAAAAGGTGCGATGGGGTATTTTTAAAGCATTAAAGACGTTTGTTTTTGTTAGTCATTTTTGTACCGCTCACCAAGGGGTCAGCCATTTTTGGTTCATCATGATTGTGGTTCATAAAAACATGAAACTCAAGCCAAATAAAGTAAGTAAAATTCAAGTCAGAGCATGTTCTCTTTAAACAAGTGGAAAGCTCAAAAGGTCGCACGTAGGTTATTCGTTTGACGAGGCCGGCTAAACAACCTTGTTATAGGAAAAGCGGATCTCTGGCCCGCAGCGGAATTGTGTCAGCACCTCTGTCTAGATATGCACATGCGGTTTGAAAAAAAAAACTTAAAAGTTGTGTCAAGGTGAATCTTGGTAATTTCTAGTTTGCCAGTTGTAATTAGCCAAGAAGATCTTGAAAAATCATATTAAATAAGCGAGTACGACACGAATTGATGAAAATTACAAAAGTAATATGAGAACAATGATTGAAAAATAATGCGTTTGTTTCGGCGGTGTCATGTCAGCATGAAATCTGAATTTGGGGCGAGTTGAACTCGGCCTTTGATCGTTTCTGATGTGTCAGTATATTGCACGTTTGGTAGGGTATTTTCCAGGAACACGTCGTAGTCTGACTCACCAAACTTTGATTGGAATGTGCTTTTAAAAATAGAGTTTTTAAAAAGATGGACATGTCTGCCTCAGGCCTGCTCTCAAACGTTTGTTTTTTTGGCAGCTTGCACTTTCTGTTTAATTTTGAAATAAAACAAAGACAAAAATTAAAAACTCTTACGTCTTTTAAAAATGTTCTTGGTTCAGGGTGTATCGATGAGTTGGCAAATTTCAGTTTGTTTTTAATTCGGACTCTTGCTTTTGTCGCTGGATAAACACTACTTGACATTTTTGTGACAGCTTGTCATGAAATTAGACAGATGCTTTCGACAAGATCGTTTAAATATTCAGTTTACTGAACCAATGTTTAAGCAGAAGCTTGTCTCGGTAGTTCGACTGCTATAGAAAGGGCAAAGTGATATCTGTTTGCAGGGCTAGTCTTTTCTTTAGTTTTCCTTTGTTTCTGTACGCTGCACACCTTTCATGCAGTTTGTTTGGTTTCCCAAATAACGCCCCAAGACCACTGCACTGCCCGGTCCACGCCCCCAAATTACTTGTTAACACCACGCGTGCCGTTGCTAAGAAGCTGACATCGGCTACAAACAAAAATGGTTGTGAATCTGAACTTCAAAACAAATATGTAATTAATAAGTTATTTATTTGTGTGTGTGTAGCTTCTGACAGCTCAAAAATCTCGAATCTCATCATTACAAATGCTTGGCCTCTATTTTTAAAAGCCTCCTCTCTCTTCATTTGTATCGAATTTGTATGTGATGACGATGATGATGATGATAATGGGTTCACGGGAAATCCCAATCACATCGATAGTGATAATAATAATAATAACAATACTAACAAACAACTTTAATTTATAAGCCTTTAATTTTAAACTCTGCCAAGTTGGCGGTATATTTTAAAGAGTAAAGCTACCTTCTATCTCTCCCCCCCTCCTCCTCCTCCAATCCAACAGAGCAGAAAAAGTAGGTTCCGAGGGGTTAATAATTTACACTGTCTAATGTTGAAGATGTTTCAGTTACTGCTAAGGAACTTGCAGTCCTTTCTATCTTATATAAAACACAAATGCACAAGGTGGTAATGTAATAGTAATAATAACAAAAATAATAAACTTATCACAAAAAATTGAAAACTCATCAGCAACCACAACAAAATTTTTTAACATCACAAAAATAAATTGTCGCATGAAAAAAGGTCTTAAGATGAAAGATTGGGTTAAAATGAGCACAGTAAATGAGCAAGTGCAACAACTGGTTTCTCTCTCTCTCTCTCTCTCTCTCTCTCTCTCTCTCTCTCTCTCTCTCT
>JANSTQ010020678.1:0-16247 GCA_026167885.1 Bergia puertoricense | reverse complement strand
TCTCGTGTCCTACTACGTCAGTCCGTGTTCTATTCTTGTATAGAGCCACACGCGACACTGTTTTATTCCTTTAATATATATATTCTGCTTGTGCCTTTAAGCGTATGAGGCCAAAGCTGCAGTATGTACTGTACTTTTATTTCTGTTCTTATCTCTATTAACGAACCACATGTCACTTAAAATGTTGGTTCCTTTTTCCCTTTAGTTTGTAGGAATAACTGTTCTGGGCATGGATATTGTGATCGCCGAACCAAGCTGTGTGTTTGCGAGAGCTTCTGGATGCAAGATATCTTCAAGGCCAGCTTTGGTGCAAAGGAGAGCAACTGTGGTATGTGTTACCGAGCAGTGAAGCTTGTGGTCCTAACCGGCTGGGGGAACAAGCCGCGATTTCGGCAATTTCATAAATAACGTGCAAAGTATAGTCTCAGCTATAAACAGCCTACATGTGAAGAATCTGATAATAATAGGCACCAGTATGTACAGCACAGCTCAAGATACGTTCATCAGCCAGTGTTGGGCCAGAATGAAGCCATAGCCGAACAAATCTTTATTTTTTGGCCAGTAAGCGATCACCTGTTATTTCAAGCCCTGCCATTAAGCTAGAACCGTTTGTTGTGTATTCTTGGATCAACCGTTAAACTGAGAGATATACATTCGGGGCCATTCAATAATTACGTAACGCCTGAGGGTGGGTGGGTTGCAGGGATTTTCGTGACGCAGCGTGACGGTATAAGGGAGGGGTCGGTGGGTTTTGACAATAAATCGTGACGTGACGCAAAAAAATTAAGTAGAGGTCAATATTTCAAAAAAGCAGAGATAACACGAATGCATCGGCTCACAAAGTTTAATTCTTCAGCAATTTATGTTTTCTCATTTTGCAGATGAAGACTCAATCATTTGAGAGAAGTTCTTTTTTCATCAATATTTGATATCGTTTTCATGGGCACCAATATTATTTGCCAGACGATAAAAGTGCGCTCGAGAAAGATTTTTCACACGATTCACAGTGCGAAGTCCCGTCGTTTTAGAAGATCGAAAATAAATTCACGGGGATCCACCAACGCTTTTTCCAATAGGGAGGGGGGGAGGAGTCGTTGGTGACATCGTGATGTCACGGAAGGGGGGTCTCATTTGCAACGTGATGAAGCGTTACAAGGGGGGTGGGGTGGGTCAAAGTGGCCAAATTTACCGTTACGTAATTATTGAATGGCCCCTTCTCAGCTTAGAAAGAGACTCTAATACTTTTTAAATAATCAAAAGACGTCAGAAAAATGTTGGGTCCGCTAGCTTCAGTTGAACTTATTTCCGCTGAGTGTGTTTGAGTACATAGAATTTTCTGATTTTTGAACTTGTGTAACAGATATGTCAGTTTCTAACCAAGTATCACTTTTCCAATGAAACCTAACACTGTATGTTACCTGTTACAGACTGGAGCATCCTGTATGTGACCGTGATAATATTTGGTATTATTATGGGTGTTGGAGGCGTCATCTGGGGTGTCTGTTTCTGTATGGGCAGGTAAGTCTTATTATGCACGCCTAATGGGTGGCTCCGCCTAAACTGTTCTACAAATGGTCTGGGATTTACTCGAGCCGAAACCAATCGCAGAACTGCAGACATTTTAGGAATCTTACTGATGATCAGTTGCTGTTTTAGCATTTTGTTGCCAAAGAAACGATTTGTTGTCTTCTTTACAATTCAGATTTGGAATCAAAAGTGGTCATCTCAGTGTGTCTTTGCTTTGTTTCATTTCGTACTGTTTATTAAAAACGATACGGCACACATTTCTGCTCGATCTCTATTGTGTTTCTGATGATCTAAATCATTTCTTTTCTTTTGTAATTTATGCGATAGGAATTCTTGTCTGTTTCATTTTTTAACAGCTTGATGTCTTAACTTGTTTCTAAGCTACTTAACGTCTTGATCTATTGCTCTATATGCAGTTCACATGCTAATAGTAGTATGACAGAATGTCAGCTATTAAATGGTTTGCTTCGAGTTTCAGCGTATGAATTGAGGCATGATATTGACGGCGTGTCATGTTCTCACTTTCTTCTTTCAAGAGCCGCAGTAAGCACGATTAAATCGGAAATTTAAATAACAAATATACTAGTTGTTAAGTCGGCAGCCGGTTGATGATATTAAGGAGGTCGATAATCTCCCTGTACTTAACTGTGGAATAAACAGCTAAAAGTTCTGTCGTTACTCAGTCTCTCTTGTCCCCTTGCTGTGCAACTATGCTGTTGCTTCTTTCTTAGATATCGTCGTAAAAAGGTTTTGTCTGTGGAGCTTCCAGCCTTAGATGAGACACTCTCTTCTTCTCAACCTGGGTATGCTCAAACACCTTTGTGTGTGTGTGTCTGTCTGTCTGTCTGTTCGTTCAGCACGAACAACTACCCTTACACAGTCGCTTCACTTCACCGTGAGTCATGTCGTGTTTTTGCTTTGAGGCTGACTGTGACTGTTGACTTTTGTTTTGGTTTTGATTTGGGTTAGGATTTTGACTTCGAATCAATACCCTGAATCATATCGTGTTTTTGCTTTGACGTAGACATGGTTTGGGTTATGATCATGGTTTGGGTTGTGACTTTGGTTTTGGTTATGATTGTGGTTTCGGTTATGATTTTGGTTTTGGTTATGATTGAGGTTTTGGTCATGATTTTGGTTTTGGTTGTAATTGTGGTTTCGGTTGATTTTGGTTTTGGTTATGATTGTGGTTTCGGTTATGATTTTGGTTTTGATTATCATTTTGGCTTCGGTTTTAGTTTTGATTTTGACTTTTGACTTTTGTTTTGTTTTTGGTTTCGGTTTTGATTTTGATACTTCTTTTCTTTTTACTGCACTCTGCGTACAGTTTTCTTTTCTTCTTTTTGTTCCTGTGTAGCGTTATGTTATTTAACTTTATCTTTTGTTTGGTTTTCCGCTTACTCGACTTTACTTTCTTCCTTCTCATTTTTTTTTTTTTTACTTTATTGTAATTTGTTTGATTGATTTACAGTTTACTCTTTCACTACAACGTCTGTTTATTGTTTATTTGATTTATTTTTGCTTTACTTTAGTGGAGTTAAGCTTTCGTTTTTCCATCTTGTTCTGATTACACTATTGTGTGTATTCATACTTGTTATGTCATACATGTATACTATTACGTCTTATATATATATGTATGCATGTGTGTGTGTGTATGTATGTATGTATGTGTGTGTGTATGTGTGTATGTATGTATGAATTGACTTGTCTTTGTTAAAGTGTTTAAACTGAACAGTTAATAAAAACAGTTTGCCTTATGACTCTGCAGAAGAAGAAGTTGGCGTGGTAAGAGGCGCCATCGCTATGCCATTATTGACGATGATGATGATGACGAGAAAGCAGAAAGTATGGAAATGTTGCCAAAAGGTATGAGAGTGAATATCTAGGAAATAACCCTTGCCTTTTGCACAGTCTTCTTGTTTGTAAACAGTAAGTGTTATTGGCGAATTTCAGCATGAAGTCAACGGTTTACATTTTGCCTATGTAGCATAATATACATTTTTAATGTAGTTTAACCCTTTGAATGCTTTTGGAGCTTTTTGTCTTTTACAGTGAACGGAAGTTGTAGATTTTATAATTCCAGACGACAAGCTCAAAAACTTGAATTGAAACTTCAACCGCCTACTGCCACCTTTCGGTGAAGAAACTGAAAAGGCTCGAATTTGCTCTTAAATCATCCTTTTGGAATTTGGAAGGAACATCGTGCTTCAACAATTTTGTCTTTCAAGGATTTTAAATCTGCGCGTTTGGAAGGAAACAAATGATTTTTGAAGGAGAGACGGACCCGCCGTCTTGCCACCGTCTTTGAAATGTTCAAACAATACTCGAAATTTTATCTAAAACGTCGCCATAATGTTGAAAACTACAACAAACTTGTTCTGACTGCGGCTTTCGCGTCACTTCTGTTGACTGTAAAACATCGAAAACTACGAAAAACGTAGTATAGCCCGCGGTATCTAACCATAGAAATCTTCACAAATTAAGAGTTTTCCATGAGTTCTAATTGTACCCTCTTCTATCGAATTTTCGACTCATATCGTTTGAAGCTTGACGTTCAAATCATGTTATATCATGCCAACGACAAAATGAAAATAATGACGTCGTCAGAAGTCTGCCAGTTGGAAACAGGTTTGGCAGTTTGTTTCTGATGTGTGCATAAAAATATACATAAACCACAATTCACACTTAGCAACCGTCCCGATTTAGCCGGGACAATCCCGTTTTTTGACTTTGAAAACCTCTAAAAATAGGTACGTCCCGATTATCTCAAATTACAGATAGTAAGTCAGTGAATCAGTATTTCGCCAAATCATCTCGCCACAAATTCAGCGAGGGATGAGGCAACATACTGAAGCAATGTTAGAAAATTGTGTGCTCTCATTTCGGACTCTCAAAATGTGGGTAATGCAACTACAAGAGGAACTGTCTGTTTAGAATCCCCTTAGTCGGGGGGGGGGGGGCGTTGGCGTTGAGGGTTGGGCACGCCCCATACAGAAACTTGCGCACGCAATTCTGATTTTAAGTGACAGTGTCCATATTTCTGGTGTTCAAATCTTGCCAAGTATACCGTAATTGTTCGAAGGGTTTTTTAAACAATATAGGAAGAAGGAATTGTGTTTGTCATGAAAGTGAAATTACGCCTTTTGCAACTGTTGATCTCCTATCCCACCTTGTAGGCAAATATTTTAACAGCAGTATGATGTTGAGCGACTCGGATGAAGACAGCGACGAAGAAACGACACTTTTTGAAGCAAAGAAACGAGTAATGAACGGTCACAGTACGTCGAATGGTTTCATTGGAAGGAAAGACACGTGACCTCGAATGCAGAACTCCTTTTTTGCCAAAATGCATAATCTTATGCTCTCAGGTTACTGTAGCTCAAGAGAAAAGACCCTCACACATTGGAAAACATTTGGGGTTCTCTTACGGGTTCCATGGAGGACATCTAAACGTCCACTAGCGCCCATTCTCAAGTATTTTTTGTGCGTGAGAGAGAGAATATATTAATTCTTAAGCCCCAAAGAAGACGGCCTTTCAGATACGCAAAATAACCTCGAGGCAATAATATTTTCATACTTGAAGACGTGACAATAAAGGCTTAATGTGGACTGTAAACTTCCCTGTGAAAGCGATGTTAGTCAAGAAGTAGAGAGTAACTTGGCCGCTAAGCATTATGACTTATGTTGGTCTGTACTGATAATAGTCGCCAGAACATTTGAACATCCTAACAGGAGAATTCCAAGAACAATCCAGTATAAAAACAATGATAATAATAATTATTATTGTAATAATAATGTTAATAACAATGATAATAATAATAATAATAATAATTATTATTATTATTATTTTTATTACTATTAATATTATTATTATTATTGTTATTATTATTAATACAAAGCGACCCAGGGAATTGACAAGAAGATAGGGATTGTTTGTGTAGCAAAGTTTTTAACATATTTATGCCTAACGGTAAAGCTCTGGTCCTTTCACTTGAAAACATGGCGAAAATCGATCAGTTATCTTACGTTTTTCTTCAAAACATAACTACGTGCATTTTGCCATTTTTCCACAACTTCTATTTTTTGCTCCAAAACACAATTTTCATCAAACCAGATCCACAGCATTTGTTCTGTTTCGCTCAGCAGCAAATACAATTTAAATTATAATTCAACTAAATATGAAAAGCCAAAGGTTTTGATGGCTTAATACGTTAAACGATTGAAGGCTACCCAGATCATATAGAATTATGGAAAAATAAGAAAGTATGTAAAAAACAAAGTAAACGAAGGTAAAATAGATGGGTTCCTTTCTTTTTACTTTGCATGAAAATAATGGTGTGGTCGTAAGTTTTTTTAGTTAGCGGTCGGGTGGTGAGTTTATGTAACTACGTGACGGAGAACCGCTCCCTCTTTCAATTATTTTTTACTCATTCAGTTTGTTGTTATAGTTTTGTGTAATAGTGTGTGTGGAAGTCGGGGATTATAACCCCTATTTTTGTTAATGGCTCTCAACGTTCTACAGGACTTGTATTGTCCTTGAGTTTGATTTTCATTTTTCAAGGAGCTGAAAAACCTTGAATTTTGTCTTTGGTCCATAAAAGTGCTTGAGTTTGATTTCCGTTTTTCAAGGAGCTGAAAAACCTTGAAATGAGACTTTGGTACTTGAAAGTAATTGAAAATAGCACTGTAAAGTCTACAGTCGCATTTATCAACACTTTGTAATAACTTTTCTTACGCTTAAATAAAAGCCAACAGGATAAAAAGCAATTATCTGATTGAAAACCGAAATACTTCAAGTATGAAAGTTTATTCCTGATTTGTTCGTCTAGACAACTGTACTTTGTGGCAGTGTGGAAAGTCCTTGAATTCCGTACCTAAAAGTCCTGGAAAACCGTAAATAGAAAATATACGAACCGTGGTTCTATTTTTAAAGACGATTACCAAAACGTGGCCAACCTGATGTGTTATTGTATGCTGCCATTGTGTTCTGTTTTTAATTGTCTTTAATCATTCCTATTATTTTGTGACGTTATCGCTTCTCATTGCATAAGCTGCCGAGGACTGCCAGCCCAAGTACAGAGAATTAATCATGTACATAGTTTGCTGATCGAGGTCTGTTCGTCATTATCCAACAAACTATATCGTGTTCAATATATTTTCGTGACTGACACATTTTTAGGAATAGAGCGAGAAAATGTATTTTTAATGTTTGTAATATTTGGGGGAATTTCAGCATTTCCCTTTTCGTATTTATTCACAGCTGACATCTGTAAAGGGCAACACCAAGGAGGAAAAGAAATTACGGGAACCCTGTGTTTTCGTTGCTCACCAACAACTGACCTGTACGTTAAGCAAACGTAACCAGCAAAGCGCGAAACTAAGGTTGCTTTCCATTTGACCAAGTGCGACCAGTCAGTTTTTAAATGGAACGCACGAATTATTAGAACTGGTCCTGGCCAGACTGGCCCTGCTCATGGATCAGAGCCGCTCAGTTCTCTCGCTCCGGTCGGCCAAAGCGCGGGAATTTGGCAAGTTTTGGCGAGAAGAAATGCGCGCGCGCCTTCTTATCTGTCATTGGCCAGTTATGTTGGCCTAGACCTTTCCATTTGCACTGGCCAGACCGGACAAATGGAAAGGGAACTAAGTTGGGTCGAATTAGAGTTCCCATCATGCTTTGTGATCTAGGTTTTGCCCTTTTCAGGTCAACCTTTTCCGAAATAAACGAAACCACGACCACATTGAACTGTGGTAGTTTAGACAAAACCGTAGGGTTAATCGGTTAAACAAATCGACAAGTTGTTCGAATAGATCCTTTTAAGGTTTTTTCCGCCATATTGCATGGAGTTCAAAACACGCGCGCAATTGTGTTGGAATTTAATAGAAAATAATTTGCAGGAGATCAGTTTAAGTTTTCAAAATTTTATGAACTACTAACTTTAGTTACTGGTCGAAAGATTTTGTTGATGAAATTTTAGGGCTGTAAATGTATTAGAAAGAGAGCAGTAGGCCCTTTGCATCTCGATATCGCATGGTACAAATTCGCCGTACTGGAACGCAAAAGAATGTGACAAACTCCAAGACAAAGCTCCATCAACTAGAAAAACGCGATAATTTTAGCGGGGAAAATCTTGAAAGTGTCTAATGCCCAAAGTGTAAACTCTCCTATGACTTAGTTTACATTTGTTCGGTTCTCTTCACAACTCACTGTTCTTTTCGTACGTGGTAACTCCAGTGAACAATGGAAAACGTCTTTTGTAAACAACTCTTTGTTAGTGTCAACATTGACCATGGCTCCGTAAGTTGTTGCTATTGTCAACAGATGTTTGCCCCTTCGTATGTTTACAGGTTATCGACAAGTTTCTCGCTAGTGTTCTACTGGTTTGGGTTGTTGATGAACAGAGTAATATATTAAAAGTCAAAAATAAATTATTTAAAGTAGCATATCACAGAGCTGTGTCTTTTGTTGTCATCTTAGTTGTCTACAAATGACAAGGAAATATAATCGGAGCCTAGGCTTCACTGCTTTTGCGGACAATCTTCCTTTGAGCGTTCAAAGGAAGAAGAGGGAAACTTGTTCCTGCTGTTTCGGGGAGGGGGGAAGGGGGTTAAAGTTCTCGTTCTATAATCAAACTTTCATACTTGTAAACTGTCCCGATATGGCCGGGACAGCCCCGTTTTTTACTTTAAAACCCTTTAAAACTCGGGACGCCCCAATTTTTCAGAAATTACAATTAGTAAATAAATCCCGATTTTTGAAAAGAAAATTAAAAGTCGATAAATCGGTGTTTTCCCTAATCTTCCATGGCAACCATTTTCTTACGAGGTTGTGATATTTACCCAATTTTCCTCCCAACTTTGATTTTCTCAATGTTTTTTCTCGTTTGTTTTTTACTCGTAGTGCATGTAACCTATCTCCAGGCGGTCGGACATTTATCACGTGCCCGGAGTAAGCCAATCAGCGCGTTCTTTCAGGTCTGCCCAAATGGCACCATCCCAGAACGCGCTGCGAGATTAGTAACGATCGTTAATGTTTTGTCGTTTTGCTAAAGAAACGAATTCCGTAAAATGAACTACTAAACAGGCAAGTTCTGGTAATCACATTCAACAAAAAAGTTACTTTTTATCCCATGCACAACTTTAGCTGATAAATGTATTCAAAGATAATGAGTTTTGATAGTACTTAGAACTGTTTTAAATGGCGTCCATTTTGAGACCATTTTGTGCGTGCGCGGTTTTCTTGGATGATGCAATATGATGAATTCAGTCAGGCGTTCCTAGCATGCGAGAGCCGATCATCTGACTAGATTAAACGGATGTAGAGAGGGACAGCTTGCCTTTCTCTCTTGTCTTTTCATTTGTTTGTTTAGTGAAAATCAGGCATAACCGTTCGAAAGAATGCTTTAGTTGGAGCTAGTTCTATTTTTTCCCGCGCATGCGCTTCCCTTGAGTTGGGTCACTCAAGCGCATGCTCACGAATAAAGCGTGGGGTTTGGAGTCAAGCTTATGCCAAAATGATAGGGTCATCTGGAATATAGTCTGCTTTAAAAGGACTGTTTGAAACGGGAAAAAGACGCCGTATCCCACACTGATTTTCCAAAGAAACATTTCCTTGACTTCAGAAGAAAAACAAAGTTATTCATTAGGCGTAAGCTTTTTATTAATATATATATTTAAATTCTGTAGATACATGTACATGTAATGTGCGATATTTTGAACTTGTTCAATACATAACAAAATGTCTCTATATATATAGATGTACGCTATTTGAAGAAATCTGTGATAAATAGTTCCATCTGCCGTTAGACTTCAAATACACCGTTTTGTTTCACAAGTGTCCTTGTTCCCACAGTATTAGTGCCAAGCATCCTGCGGCTCGGCTTATATACACGGAGTTTGGCTTTCATAGTAGACTCTGTGCAAAAAAAGAGGAGAAAATTCCTTGGTGAATAGTTGTTCTTTACACGGCATAAAGTGTCGTAGACTATACATTGTTCAACATATTTCGGGCGTGTCTTGCGAAACTTATCAGCTTGAATATAAATCCAAGTGAAATACTGTTTCGCAAAGGGTTAGTGCCTTTATTTATTCGTAGTGGTTTACGCAGTAACTGCTAATCATTACTAGCGTGGGTGTCGGGGAGGGTGGGGCTGGAAGGGTTTGTAAAACAAAAGAAAATTGACAATCAAGGTGAAAAGAGAATTACATGCGAAGCGAACGAATAGCCCATTTCCGTATTACGCTTCAATTCAAGTGAACAATATCTTGAAGTCGAGGGGCAGGTGCTAAGAAATACAGCAAATGTTTGGAAACTTGGCACCTGACCTCGACATCATGTTATTGTTTGCAGGCATTGAAGCGTAATTCGGAATTGGCCCATTGTACACGCTTCTCTTTATATAAGCACCTCGGCCCATTGTACACGCTTCTCTTTATATAAGCACCTCGGCCCATTGTACACGCTTCTCTTTATATAAGCACCTCGGCCCATTGTACACGCTTCTCTTCATATAAGCACCTCGGCCCATTGTACACGCTTCTCTTTATATAAGCACCTCGGCCCCAGATTTGCCAAAACAATGAGCACCAGGTAAGCACTACCCCCAACCTGACGATTGCACATATAATTTTCCTTTTTATTCTCTTATTATACAAGTATGAAAGATTTTTATGTGGAATAATTTCTTTTCTCTGTTTGGCTTTTATCCCACCCTCGGCACCACTTAAGCACCATTTTAGTCTGAAATCACGAAAAAGTTAAGCACCAACGAAGCTCGCCAAAAATTTACTGTTTATAAAACAAAGCGTGTATCGGAAAACACAAAAAAAAATATTCGGTCAAAGGTCGATCGAAAGAAACTTGCATAGACACATATCTCAGCCGGTCTGCACAGAGACCCCTTCCCCCCCCCATCGTCTCGAATTTTTAAACAAGTCTTAATTTGTTACGTGTTTGAGAGAGGAAGAAAGACTGTGGAAAGGAAATAGTGCCCAATTTTTTTTCCACGGCCGCGAGACTTATCTCTCCAGTCCGTCTTTTAGCGCCGCGCTACAAACCTTCATTTCCAGATTTCTGGTGAGGAAAGGAACTGTCTAACGGAATTGTTCTGCATTCAACTAACTCAAGATTCTGATTCTTTGCTCTACACTGAAAAGCTGAAAGGATGGTTAAGGTTTCTTGTAGGAAATTTATACCTTCTATGTTGTAGTTAAATCATCTTGTTATATACCACGCCAAATTCTTGGCTCTTGATAAGCAGGTGTGCTTTCTAATACTGACGTCATTTCTCACTCTTGGCCCCGCACCAGCTACTTCCTGGGCACTGTCATATTTACCTGCGGACATAAGGTCAGAAACAACATTAAAAACCAATATCATCGACTGGACAACAATAACAATAACAACAACAACAACAAAAACAACAGCAAGCTTTTACTGAAGTGTACTTTATTTACACCTTCACCAAAAAGTTTACTTGTGCACTCACACATGCACCTGCGCTGCACATCCGCAGTCACGGGCTCTGCCTTTCGCGGGTTACTCGGTTAGAATTAATATTAGAACAACAAAATTACGTACTTGCTGCCTCAGCACAAAAACTAAACGCTGCCTCGTAGTCTCCGGCCGTTTCACATTTTTCCGACTGGAACAACAACTCGTCTGCTTCTTCCAGGAGACTTTCGCACATACCAGCCGCAACCAGCTACAAAGAAGAGTAACAATGGACAGGTCAGTTATGGAGAAGGCACTCGATACATGCATCTTCTTGAATAGACACCTTTAGTTTTTAGTTTTTCATTTAAGAAACAACACTGGTTTTCATTCCAAAATGCTTTGATATATTTTTGGAACTGAATTATGAAGTTTAAATTAATGAAAACAAACTAATATCAGAATATAATTACTACTTGATATACACGTCAGAGTGACTTTAATAGAATCTTCGAAAGGGGGCATATTAAAATTCACATATTTGAAATTGCTAAATTTGAACCTGTAGAAAACTGGGTAGCAGCCGATATTTATTTTCATTTGTAAAAGACAGTGCGAAACTCGTTTTATCAGTCTTGTATTAAATTAAACTAGTTATGCTCGAGCTGTTTCAAGTTCCGGAACAATAGATTATGCTCTCATTTAAAGTGGACTGTTATGGAAATGTGTTCAATTTTAAACATGTAACACTGACCAAGTGCCAAGAGTATCTGAAGACCAAACTTACGAAAGAAACCAACAAGTACAAGAGAAAGACAATTTACAGATTCAACGAGCGGAGCCGACAATGGAGTTGTCCTCGTGGCGTTCGTTGAATTAATAATATTGACCACAAAGAAAAACTCGAGACTATAAATCGTCACTGACCGCAGGTAAAGCACATGTACCGCTACCGTTTCCGCCTCTGTTTAGAGATGTCAAATCTGTTTTATATTCTCCAGGCATGACTTGTGCTCAGCTCTTCGGAAACGTAGGTATAAGTTTGACGAGAGAAGCTCTCAGCTGCAGCAGTACTCGATTGCGACAAAGCCTATTATTTGGTATGCTAATTTTCTTTAAATGTTATTCATTATCTTCTTTGTCGCCATTGGATTAGGCTTATTGTTCAACTTCTATTAGAAGACAATCGGGCTGAAACACATGCATCTATTAAGGCGGAACAATTTCGCTGCGATGGAAAGTTGCTGGCTCTTGAACATGAAACCTGGACAGCTAAACTTATACATCAGGATCCCACATTGCAACTTCTCCAAGGAAACTAAGAAAACGAGGGTCAATACCGGTTTCTGGGCAATTACCCACCCACCCTCTCTTAAGTTAAGGTTGGGGTTAGGTTTGAGCTTTAGGTTTAGGGGAGGGGTGGGTGGGTCATTTCCCTTAGGTTAGGGTTAGAGTCAAGGTTGGGGTTAGCTTTAGCTTTAGCTTTAGGGGAGGGGTAGGTGGGTCACTTCCAAACGAAGAAGCCGAGAGTTCAAGACAGCCAAGAGTTTCTTTGGATTGAGGATTTGGTACCTGTTTGAGATCTTGTGATGAGTTTCTTCCCCTATATGTAATATTTGAATAATGCAACAATCTTCTTAACACTGAGGGGGGAGAGGGTGGGGCGTTTCCTATAAATCGGGCATTTGACCTGAAGCTCAATCCAATGGAAGGTGTGCCGATTTTCATGTGCAGAGTAGAAGACTGGGTCTGAGTTATTGATTAATCAATAATCAATCAATACTGATCAGGCTTTTTTTTTAAATAGTTAAAACTATTAACATTGTTGGTAGCTTACTATAAGAGAGTTGCATTTTAGAAGCTTGTGAGCTGCGCATACTGATTTTGTATACCCAAAATTTGTTTTAAGAATACCAAAAAAATTAAAAGTTACTTTTTAAAATCTCTTTTGTGATGAAAAAAGGATATTGGAAAACCACGTGACTTTATAGTCTTCTCTTCCCTGAATACCACTTTTAAACTAATAGTCACATGAAAGACAGGTCAACTGAGCCATTATGTTACGAAGTGCCGACCTGACAGTGCAAAATTCTCAAATGTTATTCAAAACACCTTAACTCGTTAAACTTGGAAATTTCTTTCCAACAATCCGTAACAACCCATAGCGATTAAAAATCAACAACAAAAAACTGAATTTCGGGGTAATATTTTGTTACCAAGGAGGTACTAGGTCGACTCGACCTTATCAGGAATTAAAGATTACGTCACGCCGCGCATGACGTCAGATATCTACAAATACTTGACTCCCTGACCAAATGCGCAAATGAAGACTAATAAAAATACAAAAATCAAACAACACAATGAAGGATTTGAATATTAAATATCTAAATATATGCAGTCTTTCTCCTTTCTTTCCTTTAGTTTTGTTTTTCCGGAAACTCTACAACAGAGTAATAAAAAGGACTTGTTATGAATGTGCTCTTGTTATGTCATTATAAGAAATCAAAGTACTTTCCTAATTTATCCCATGACGCCATGATCAGAAATAGGTCAAATTTTTTTTAATGCGTGCCTGATTGCTGTTCACATCCTATAGCAATACATAAGTCTACTTTACTGCAGCGCAGACTTCCAGCTGATGCTCTTACACAGCCCACGGTAGCTTTTACTAATAACAACAGGAAAGCGTGTAGGGAACCGTTGCGAATTATATGACATAAACATAAACAGAACGAGCAGTCGAGTGCTACAGACAACTAAATTACTTTGTATCTCTCTTTCCGGTCAAGTTTTTACACACTTGGCCCACGCAGCCACTTTACACATCCTCGTCTTTCTTCGAGTTGAACTCGACACTGATTCTATCAATCTATGGCGTTTGTTGTTGTATATAAAGCTTGATCCACGTGGCGCTCAAGCTATGGGTTCTTAATATAGTGAACTTTATGTAAAATGAATCAGACCGCGGAACTCGGCTGTAATATACCTCAGTGGATAATTTCTTACCGCGTGTATGAAAATGACTGCAGCAAGGGATGTAGTGGGGTAGTTTACAACCTGTATAGCTCGGTGTAAATATGATAATTATATAATTTATATGTAACAACGCGTTGGAACGTATTGATTTTTGAGCCCTGAGCGGGAGTCGAACCCACATCTCCCTGTCAGGCGTGTTATCCATCACACCATCAGGACTCAACATAGCAAATTAATGTAGTGTATTGGATAACTGTGAGGATCTCACAAGACCCAATTTTTTCTTCACTCGAACGTGTTTGTTAATTATGCTGATCGTTTAAATGAATCTCCGTCCTCTTCGGATCGGTGGACTCGATCCGTCGAACAGCTAAAGGGTCCTAAACGGGTTCTGCATCGTTGTTGGTCTCACATCGACTCGATGATCGATATTTGAGAAATTGAGCAAACGCATTGAACTCAATGTGAACAGTATAGCGAAACAGCCATCTAAAAGAAAATCACTTACACTAAAAACATAACTGCTTTTCAAATTTAAAACATATACTCAAAAAAGCTTGTAATTTGTTTTATCAAACGAAGACAGAAACATTCTGAAAGTCGTTCTGTCTGTTGTTGTTTGATTGCGGTACGAACAAATTAGTTACATTGCCAAATTACATGTTTTGATAAGTTTTTCAAAACTGCGGAGAGTAAGTTTGAACAAAATATTGTGGAAGTCGCTTACTTGTTCTATTCCATATTTTTGTTTAGCAGCATCAGATTGTCCGTATCTGCCCATTCTCAGCCGCGACGTACTTGTAGAGAGTGTTTGGGTGTGTATTAGTGTGTGAAAATTTTACTTCTAAAAGAGCTCTCACTCTTGTCAAGTCTTTTCAGTCTTTGTTGTTATGCTCTCACCCTGCCATGACGTTAAGGTCTCAATCCACAATATCAATATATTGTCTTATGGTTGATTGGCTGTCAATGACGTATGAAGCGATTTTTTCCTTGTTTCTTTGTGGTCGACACAAAGCGACTGCATGTAAAGTTGAATAGTCAGTTAGCACTTCCGTTTTTCTATCAGCACCGAAAACGGAATATTAGTTAACATAATGATTAATCATAACCTGATATTTTATGTGCCAAAATTGGACTTTGGAAGCGCAAATCAGCAGCTTTTTAGGTCATTCCTCCGAAATAGAAGTAAACAAAGATTTCCTTAAAATATTTGCCCATGTTCATTTTTATACAAAAATAGAAGAACTCCCAAAGTAAAATAAACAAAGTGAATGCCAGTACTGTTGAAGAAGCTACGAACTGTGAAATATTCCCTTTTGTTTCACAACTTTCCAGCTTGGGAAAAAATACTTAATATAACACATTTGTGTTCAGTATTTGACTAAAAAGAACGCTTATGAAGTTTTGGATAAAAGAAAGCAACGAGAAAGCTAGTATTTGAGTACGAGTAATGATCCCGTACGTATTTTAAGGTAAAATCTGAATAATCCAAGCAAGCAACGACAAAAACAAGCTGTAGTTTACCGAGCCCCAAGATGTTACTTGTATGCTTGTAATCAGACTTGCCACAAGTCGACTCACAAGTCACGCGAGACGAATTTTCCGAGGAAAGACTAATGAAAGCGAGCGCCGAAGGTGCGAGCGAGCCTCGAAGCAACAAGCGGAGCGAGGTGCAAGAGGCGAGTCGACTTGTATCACTTGTATCGCCTCTTGCGCCTCGCTCCGCTTGTCACTTCGAGGCTCGCTCTCGTCAGTCTTTCCTTGGAAAATTCGTCTTGTGTGGCTTGTGAGTCGACTTGTGGCAAGCCTAGCTTGTAATCTGCTATTCAATTTGTCAGTTATTTCCAAACATTGAAAATTCCTAAATTTTTCGCGATCGATAGAGTTTATTCATGCTAAAATCAAATGAGAGGCAAAAATAGAGGGTTCTCGTTTTCGTTTGGGAAATACTGTGCAAAATTGAGCTAAAAACCCCGGCTATTTCACTTATTTTCCGCAGGGAGAATGGGGGAGTTTTACAAGTTTCCTACAATCATTATCTTCAATTTATTTTGACAGTTCTCGGTTGAGAGACCAAGTCGTTGGTCGTCAATTGTAATGCATCCTTGCAAACACTGCACACTGTCAAACAGAGCCGATGACCTTGAGATACCAACCTCAGTACAAGCCCTCGGGGTTTCTGACCACGTGACCAAGTAACAGGACATGATAGCTTATGAAACCTGATGAAACGATAGGCTTTACCGGAAATACATTTACCGTAAAAGCTCTATTAAGCCCCCGGGGGGCTTATTTAATTCTGGGACTCGTAGAG
>JANSTQ010020567.1:0-16251 GCA_026167885.1 Bergia puertoricense | reverse complement strand
TGTTGTTTTGTCACTGGCTACTGGTCATTTGTGTGATAGGCTGTGTTGTTTTGTCACTGGCTACTGGTCATTTGTGTCATAGGCTGTGTTGTCTTGTCACTGGCTTCTGATCATTTGTGTGACAGGCTGTGTTGTTTTGTCACTGACTACTGGTAATTTGTGTGATAGGCCGTGTTGTTTTTTCACTGGCTACTGGTCATTTGGGTGATAGGCTGTGTTGTTTTGTCATTGGCTACTGGTCATTTGTGTGACAGGCTGTGTTGTTTTGTCACTGACTACTGGTAATTTGTGTGATAGGCCGTGTTGTTTTTTCACTGGCTACTGGTCATTTGGGTGATAGGCTATGTTGTTTTGTCATTGGCTACTGGTCATTTGTGTGATAGGCTGTGTTGTCCTGTCACTAGCTACCAGTAACTTGTGTGTTTTGTCACTGGCTAAGTTTGATAGCGCTCTTGAACTGCCAACTGAATTTTCTATAGCTAATGACGTCAGCTAAGCGAGTGCTTCATTCGAATTCTTCCTTCTTACCTCTTGTAAACAGCACAATTGCCTTCAGACAGGCGATTTCAGAGATATCTGGCTGCAACTCTTTTAGGGCTTCAACAGTGCGACGGAAGTGTTCTGTCTTACTTAAGAGCTCTCTCGTCTCCAGTTCCCCAGCACATCTCAAGCTTGCCGCGGCTATCTCCGTCAGCGGAATATCAAAGATACACGAAGCTGCATTGAGTACAAATATTTCACTCCAGGTGTATTTTAAGAGCGTCACTTGATCTGCAAAGTCTAGCGATGGAAAAGCGTATGTACTTCGAGCCCATCTCACGACAGAAAAGAGAATCTGCACAGCAATCTCTCGCCATAAGTCGAGTCCGCCTTTTCCCAAAGCTCTTGCCTTTTGTTCTACGGAGGTGAGCTGCTGCAGGGCCTTCATAGAAGAGCTTTCGGCGTTCACCAAGCGGCTTATGAAGAACAAACTGCTGTATATGGCATCCCCATCATCGGTGGAACGGGGTGAGGACCGCCCGACAGGATTATGAAAGCGACGGCCGCTGCGACCCTTTTGAACAGCTGAAGAAAAGGAAAACAACATCAACCTCAACAACAACAACAACAACAACAACCTCAACAACAACAACAACAAAAACAACCTCAACAACAACAACAACAACCTCAACAACAACAACAACAACAGTAACAATAGTTTTATTTTGTTTTGAAATATGTATCTTCATCTGTCTAAACGCAACAACAACAAACAACAATAACTCAAGATTTTTGAAGCAGTAATGAGACTTAGGTTTGAAATTTTCCTGAATTGATTCCATTCCCCAGAAATAATTCTTATTTTTGGCAAGTAATATCACTTTTTACTTGTCTAACGCATCTCACTCTAGGCAAGAGCACATTCGAATATTCAAAAATAGTTTTTTAATTTTCTGCCGCCAGCAATAAAGGAAGTGAGTTCCTTGGTATTATTTAGGAAACTTTTTAAAAAGCATTGCTTTTAAATTTTAAAAGCTTGTAGACGCCCATTTCATCGTACCCCCACTATGTTTTGGGGGTGTCTCTTATAAACGTACAGTTGAATGCCGCTATTTCAAATGCTCATAGGAAAAGAAAAAAGAGTTTGAAATAGCCAATAGTAAGTGACTGATAAATTAAGGCTAAAGGCACTCATACTTACTTCGAAGCAGTGGGAGATTCGAATTAATCGAGATCGAAATAGCAGAGTTCGACTGTATATATACAGAAACCAGCCTATTCACCTACATTCAAGTTATAAAACTTTGGAAAGCAATGCTCTTTGTCAAGTAGGCGTCCATCCATATAGTAATTCATAGATTCATTGCTTATCCATTGTTCAGATTTAAGTTCAACAAAATGGTCAGGTATCTTGACCCAACAGGAGGCTTTTTGTTTGTTCATTCTTCATTGCCAGCGGGGAATCAAAGAATAATCTAAGGCGCCTGAAGGATGAATAGCAAGCTCAACACTAGCAAGCACCTATAAAGAAGTATCCATTATAAACTTATTTTCACAGACACGGAAAAACCAGTAATGGAAACCAGTCCCAGAAGTATTATGGTGAAACAAGTTGTCTAATGGATGGATGTAGATATGTTCCACTACTCCATTAAACAGGGTCCTATTAGTGTTATGTTCAGCCGAATTCAGAATTTCGATTTACTATTAAGAAAATTTTTTCTTGATATGTTCTTTTTCGTTTTCCAAATAATTTTTCTTAATAGAAAAAAAAAGAATCAGCTCTCTAACTGACATCGTTGATGGACATGCCTGCTAGCAAGTAAGCGAATCTTTTCAAGATAAGCGTTACAAATAAACTGACTGCTTTTTAATAGTCTGCAAGTAAATCCAACTGAATTATTTTTTTCTAGAATAGCTTTTTAACCTTTTTCTCATAGTTTATACTTTCTCTGCTAAAATGGACATTAACCTGATTTTGCCTCATTGGCAGTGTATGTTGTGTAATACTCGTCAGCCGGATATATTAACCGAGCTAGTTAGCCGCTAACGAGGTTGTTAGTTTCTTCAGTGAAAAATCTCAAACTTACCCTCCTTTTTCATCCCAACTCGAATACATTTCTGAAACCGGCAATACTGACAATGATTGCGGTGTTGGATGTCGACCACACATTTCTTGTCTGCAGAGCAAGCAAACACCATCTTCAAACGAACACTTCGTTTGAAGAATCCTTTACAACCCTCGCATGAATGAGCCCCGTAATGTTTGCCTGTAGACTTGTCGCCACAAACATTACACAGTTCAGCAACATTCGTCCGTTCCACGGTGTCTAACTTGCTGTAGAATTCGTTTGGTCGTCGACTTCGAAATGTCGTCATTTGTTCTTCTTTCACTGTATCCTTGCCGAATTTTCAAAATTACAGTTAATAGGTTCAAAAGTTGAAATGTTTCATAATTAATGAAAAATTATCACTAACAGATCAAACAATTACATACGTTTTGCTGGTGTGTGTATTCCGGTTTCTTGCGCTGATCTAGTTGCTATTTTTCCTTTTGATAAAAAAGACGAAAACTCACACAACAGTGGTGTTTGATATTTTGTCGGTAAAGTTTAGCTTCGAGTCCACATATCGAAGAAACAGCAGAAAAATATTTAGAGACATGTGGCGCAAAGAAATACAATGTAATATAATGAGAGAAAATGTTTAAAAACAGACACGAGGTCACCCGTACCAACCCGCTCCACCAGTGGATTTTCACCTCTCATAGTCTTTGTTATTTACATCTTTTGTACCTGTTGTTCTCTTGAACATGGCGGCTTCTTATTCGTCTTTCAGACGGTCTATTTATTCACATCTACAGTTCTGTTTGTGTTTGCGTTTGTGTTTGTGTTTGTTTGTGTGTGTGTGTGTGTGTTTATTTGTCTGTCTGTCCGGACTAATCCGCTGTGTGTGTGTGTGTGTGAGTGGGTGCCTGTTAGATGGGCTGTTTTGCCAAAAAACGGCTTTCTTCATTCATTACATCCGAAAATAAATTTTTCCGAAGCTTTTTTTTCGAAAGGCGAGTAGAGGCACATCGAATAATCCGGCAGGGAAGGAAGCCTTATTTGGGTTCGATTTGCGCATGACTAATTCTTAAACTTCAAATTCCTTTCGTTCACATTTTGCAATTGCTTTTTTGATTTTTTTCGTGGAACCCAATAAGTCTTTATTATGATTTGTATGTCAATCTTAATCCCTTCACCCCCCCCCCCCCCAACAACACTTTTGATGTGTTGCTAAATTCTCCTAAATGGTACATATATTTACCTTTTAAACAGTTTGGGAGAATTTCGCTTTCGTATTGCATTGTATGTAGCGTCTGATCAATCCCTTTATTCTCACAACAAAACAAGTTATTTTGTTAGGATATTGTAAGGAGAAGATAGATGTTGATAAACTAACTGAAGTAAGTCGAAATTGGTAAGCAGTGAAAACTTGGGGGACTTATTTCAAGAGCTGCAACACGGCGAAGTTAAAAAACAGACATTTCAAAAGAGAGAATGTACGCTGCAACTTGCCTCCTGACTTTTACGACTTTCAAGTTTGAACACAACAATCCAGTGGTTGCTGACCTGTTGATCAGCGAATCTCCTTCAAAATTCTTCTGCTAACCTACAAATCTTTCATGAACAAGCACGGTGCTTGTTCATGAAAGGTTTGTAGGTTAGCAGAATGAATTTTGAAGGACATGCAGCAGAAGAAGGTTAGCAGAAGAATTTTGTGGCACAATTTGTTTGCGACCTTTTAAAACCTATTAAAGTAAATGAGCCTTTAGTGATTCATATGCTAGTTTTATCCATTGTAAAGTATATTAGCTTTTTAGTGATCGTATATTCTAGTTTGGACATATTTTTAATATCTAAATTATTGTAAATTCTATTTTATACACAGGGCTCCCATGGACATAAGCCCAGAGCTGAAAGGGCTACCCAGTTTAAATAAAGTTACTTACTGACTGCCCTGCCAGAACTCTTTGCTCCTCTAGTCAAAGTCTTTCTGCATGAACACCTATATTCAACCTTAAAACATAAATTGGCCGCTCCTTTTTGTCTCATCTCCAACCTTTGTGGAACTCTAGATCTCTCTCAACTAACTTTAAGAACTCAAAGTCTTTGGATATTCTTAAATGCTAGCTGAAGACTTGACTTGTTTTTCATTTTTATTTTTTAACATTTTAGAATTTCAAATTTAAGCATTTTCACAAACAGTTTCAAATTTATTTCTTCTTCTTCTTCAGTCTTCTTCACCATTAATTTCGGGTTTCCCCGAGCAAAATTGTTCCACACTCTTCCGTGGCGCATGCATTTTTAAAATTTAAATCTTATCTACTTTTATACATTATGATTATGTTAAGTACTACGAACAAAAATGTAGCGTTATAAAAATGAGTTATTATTATTATATTATTATTACTATTATTATTATTTTGGTGAGTTTCGCGTGCACACCCAAACTAAACTCGCCGTACATTCTCTGTAATTATTATGTTGTTAAAAAAAAATCGCTAATGTTGCAGTTTTTGAGATGACCCCCCAAATTCAATTTGAGGCCCTTCGTTTCTGGTAACTAAAAAAGGCTAAACTTAAGTTTTAGAACAACATAAAAATCATGAAAAAATCTACTACTATTGATTGATAGAACTTTTTCTGAAATCTGACACACTATGCTGAACAAAACGTGGTTTCTGGTTAAACAAGTGATGTACTGAATATTAGCCGTGAGACATCTTTGTTGAGCCAATGAATAATGGACGTATTTTTGTGTGTTGGTTGGTTAATAAAGATGGTCGTGTGACAGCGGAAGTGTCTTGCGCCTGAAATTTTCGGACAAGTTATCGGCTGGGACTTATTATTGGAGACGGGAAGAACTTAATCTCTGAATTTAAAGAATGTCATATTTTGCTCCCATTGATTAAATTTCAAGTTCTGTGCAAAGGATGAAATGAGACACAACTGGAACAAACGTTTTAGTGTCATGTGTGTAATATATTTAGAAAGTGTGTGTAATGTTGACTGTATAATAATAGGGAAATCCGCGCCCTGTGATAGTACAACACGTCGACAGTTAAATGCAATTAAAAAAGCTTTGCTTTTTAGTCTTATCCAATTATCCTGCCAAACAAAAAACAATTGGAACATCTTGGTTTTTACTGTTTTTCAGAAAACTTAAACTTTGAATATAAATTTAACTTTAAATTAAATATTTTTTTCCCTTCATCAAGCTACACTTAAATTAACTATCTTCAGTCAGTTGTGGTTCATTTTAATTAATTTTTCCCGCATCTTGAACATCAAATAACTTACTTTAAGACCGATATTTGACATTCAGTTAATTAATCGATTTACGATTCACTGTCAGTGAAATTTCTTCAATAGTTTTCACATAAATTTTCAGGGTGTTCGGCCTTCTGCTGGGGGTTTCATTGTAATGCAAAATCCCAATGGCTTCCTCTTCAAAATCTTTCAGGTCCATCTGGAGCGGTTAAGATCTATTTTCGAAACTTCGACAATAGTTTGTGAAATTGCTTAAAATACGAAATTGCTTAAAAGTGTTCAACGAACGTTTTCCTTGCTGAGGATGGTTTTTTTGTTTTTGGAACGGAGAAAGTGATCCAGTATATTTATTTTCGAATTTCACTCCAAAATATGTCTTTAAAAGACAGGAGAGCTGTTGCGAATGGAAATTTGAAAGATGAAGAACTTATTAACAATCGGTTGCCACATGTTGAGTGTCTATTGTATTACAAAATAAGACTGCTCGCTTTGTATATAATTAATCTTTTCTATTTGCATTATGAGTTTCTTTGTAGTCAAAATACCCAGGACCGACTTTGAACAAATATATCGGTGTCGCACGTTCCAAGATGCGATGCTTAACATATTCACGACGTCACTGTAAAAAGCTAGAGGATTTCAGTAAACACAAAAGTGAAAACTATAATGACAAAGATAAACGACAGTGTTGGGACTTTGCTCTTTATAATTTTATTATCGAGAAGCAAGGTAGAAGACAGCATAGTACTGAAACGTTTTTCACCTTAGTTCTAAATACATTAAAATATTTCACTTTTTTCAATAGTTTTTTTATGAAACATGAAGAGAGGTAAAATATTTCAAAAATGAGAGTCTTATTAATCTGTTCGGCACGTATCGAGCCGACTGCAATACAAAACACGGTCTGTGTACTATCTGTTATCCACATTTATGTCTATAGCACGAATTTTTGGGGCAAAACCTGAAAGTTTGTCTCAAAAGTTCAGGCTTCCGAATTTAAAGCAAAAACATATTTTAAATTGTTATTGATTCATATGACTAACTGCACCTTGAAAACACAAATTTTATTTGCTTTGAAAACTCTACACTGTTTTTTCGCATAGCCCGGATTGAGCACTATAATATTTGAAATATCCTACTCAATGGCAATTGGTTCAGTTTTTTCTTCGTATTAAATGTCATTTTATTAAGAAAAAATGCCAAGCTATTTTTTCTTGTATGTGTAAATAAAGTTAGGTTTTCTGAAGTTAGCTTCTGTTCCCAACTCCACACTGGACCATGGTTAGCTCATGTTCCTTCGCCTTCATTCGCAACGAAGCAATGCTAGAGACTCGACTACTTTCTCTAAGAGAATCCGGCTTTGTGTCGATTCCTTCTAGCCACGCTGGCATGGTTCCGTGACGAAACGAGTTGGATGAGAAATGAGGAGTCGAAGAAGTGTGAGGAGCAACGCATCCCGCCATGCCACACGGGCAGGCTGAACACTCGCGAATGTCACCGCAATGCGTGCTGGGAGTAGTGATTCTGTGTAGGTCGTGTTTATAGCATTGCAGCTCGCGAGAATAGGATAATGGATACCAAGCGGTAAATCCTTCGCCTCCTCCCGTTCGGGTTAGTTCCCTCTGGAAATGGTATGGATATATAGGTGTTGTCACAGAAGCGCCTGCAGGCTCGTGTGTTATCCAAGGATAGCCAGCGGTTGCATGCAGAGGGTTGACAGGACCATATGCACACAGCTTTTCGCGTTTCCGCCACTTCGCTCTTCTGTTTTGGAACCAAACCTGTGGGGATGAATAGCATTGCTGTCAAAAGCGACTCCAAACTGGCGCTCCCGCCCGCAGTGGTACTTAATTAGTTTCCAATCATCATTCAAAAAGGAACGCTTCTTTTTAAATTTTGCCTGTATTAGTTTTGATCATGTGAAAACAACAATTAGCTAAGAAACTAATCTAATTTCGTTTCCTCGCTGAATTTTATTTATTTTTAAAAGGGCTAATGAAGCGGTTTGGGTCCATATGGTGAGACCAAACGTTTTTTTCTTTAACCAAATTTGCTTAAAACTTCCTTTTTCAGTCATTTCCCAAAAGGTGAAAAATGAAATGTAGAATTAATATGCATCCATTTATAGTTTATAGACGTTCACGAGCCACATATGTTTCCGAGATGAAAATAGTTTATCAATTGACTGTAATTTAATAAATCCTGGTTTTCCTACACTAAAACTAACCAGCGCAGTTAAGCATCGTTGTTGTTGAGAATAGAACTGGCTGTTTGTAAACTAATTCTCGCCAAAATAACGGCAAAAGACTGTTTCGATTCTGTCACTTTTCTGCTTCAAAAGAAAGAGCCAAAAATCTAAAAAATACTTTACTATTAACTACAGTTTTGTGTTTTGCACGTGGTATCTTACCTATTTTCAAGATTTTATTCATTTAAAGTGATAATTTACAATTTACGAAGAACGATTTTCAGTTTACATCGATCAATGTCTTTTTTACCTGGATTCTTGCCTCGGTCAGCCCGAGTTTTGATGCAAGTTCCTCGCGCGCAAAGACATCTGGGTACGGTGCTTTCTCGAAGGCTCTTTCTAGCTCTTCGAGTTGATATTGAGAAAACGTTGTGCGATATCGCGTTTTCTTCTTCTTGTGACTTGCAGTACTCGAGTCTGCCTGAGTTAAATCGACTTCGGGTCTCCCTGTTGGTGAGTTCTCTGGACTTTTGCCGCCGTCGTCAGAAGCTTCTTCCGAAGTTGCTGTTGAAAAAAGCAATGTAATTCATAAATAAATCGTTGTGTGTTTCAGTTATTGGGGGGCAAATGTAGTTTTTGTTAAGCGTTTGCTTGAATTTGCTTATATTGTAAGGCATGGATAATGATAAACAACCAAATTATCTTCTGTTCTTTAATTTTCACACAAGATAGTCAAATGGAAGCAACTAACTTCCTAAAACAATTGGAAATGTGAAAAGATTGGTATCTCGTTAAAATTGCCTGTAAAGTTTGTTCAGATAAAATAATATGAAATTACAAACCGTCTCGAGGTGTATTCTGAGACTTTAGTCGTCGAAAAGTTTTCATGTTGTTAGAATTGATGGAGAGAAATGCACAACTGCGAGGAGAACGTCACTAGCTGTTCGTCTTAGCGTGTTGAGACTTATTAAAATCTCTTTGCCTACACAAAAGATTTTATTTAAAACGGTGATGGCCAGTCACCCACTGATTATAAGACATTTAAATAACTATCATCATTTATAGTTTATTATTAGTTTATTCATCAAAGTGGCGTCTCTCTTTTTCTCACTTTTCGGCACATTGAGCCGGTTTGTGCCAGAGCTGAACTCACGCCAAAAGAAAAGATCGCCAGATGTCCAGAGTATATTGTGGGTTACACAAAACGCAAGAAGCCTGAAATCCTAGAGGTTTTTGTACTAGTTTGTGGATGTAATAACGTTTGATATGGGAGATGAATTGACAGTATAGTTACATAATAAACAGCATGGCGTTTTTGCATGGTAACAGTGCAGTAATTGCTCGCTTTCAAGAAACTGATATAAATTAAATTTAATATCAGTTAAAATCGGTCAAGGTGTTCACAGCTGTTAAGGAACTTAATATGCTCTTTCAAGAAAGATGAATTATAATTTTTGTACGCTGATTCTGTAAGTGCCTTGTCTGTATTTCTGTACTGTCGAGTAGAAATTGAATGAAAATACAATTGATTTAACCTTTTCAAAAAGAGCAGGGTCAGGGGTGGTTGTTTTAATCTTGAATTCGAAAACATTCACAGGAGCTCTACAGATCTTTATCTTGGTCTTTTTGTGAGGTGATAGAGTAGACATCTTCGCTGTTTATCCCAAATATTACTGAAAGTCGCGCTTTCTGCTCAAAGTGTCATTAAATTTGAAAACAAAAGATACTAAACATAGACGAAGGGCTCAGATAATTCGTGTTAAAAGCAATCTTTTAGAACACGTTTTTTTTCAAAACCTTACTGAAAATGTGGCTGTGATTCAAGTAGGAAGTGTTAGCTCAAGATAAAAATATACCTACATGATTAAAATATCAGATAGGATTAAATTTTAAAGATGTTTCTCCTAGAAAAAGTTTTGTTAGACATTTTCACCAATGTTCGGTGAAATTTACTAAAAGGGTGCTATTTTATAGAGTTGTTTTAAACCAGAAGTATAATTAATCAATGTTTCTCATCCTCTCCGACTGAAAATTTAAAGTGATAAACTGTTTGTACTGGTATGAATATGTACTTTGAATTTGGGCGCATTCGTTTTTGAAACAACCCGTCGCAATGTAAACATCTGTACACACGAGTTAAAAACTTATACATTCTGCAAGCTATGCTTTGGGTTAATATTGAAAATTTTGTCGCCTCCAAGATACATAGTTTAATTCTCATTGAAATGTTTCATGTTTTATCCACATATACGTAAAAGATAATTCTGTTCTATTATCTGCCGTATAAATACTTGAACAAAATTCTTCTCGATAAAAGGTTCATCGAGATAAAAACAGATCGGGCTGTGTTTTCATTCAGCCACTTTTGAGCGTAAGTTTATTAATAAAACCTAACTCTCAAAAAGCGATAAATTTAATTATTCCTAGCTTTACTGCATGCAATGTTTGTTTCCAAAAACTGCTAGCTAGAATAAATTGAAGCGAGAAACTGAAAGCTGTTTGTCGTGTTGAGGTTCATATAAATTTTTCTGATTGATAACACTATTTGTCCTTTGATTGGGTTCAAGTGACTTTTAGTCAGAAACCTCAGCTATAAACTTCATCAAAGAGCTTTGTAAGATGTTCCAAGCTTTAGCTATGCTTAACATAGCAAAATTCTCAATATATAAACTTCAGAACTCTACATTCATATGAACTAATAACTTCTGTTACGAGGGCAAAAAGATACTTGAGTTTTGATGTTTTCGTCTTAACATTTCCTTGCAAATACACAAAATCATATCATAGAAAAGCATTACTTAAAAGATGCCTTGCACTTTAAAAGCCAAATGGGTTAATTTACTAGAGGGCAACCATATGTCTTGCACTTTTGACTTTTATTCTGAAGCTTCAAAGGGAAAGGGTTTATACTCTATGAGGTGCCAAGAACTGTGAGTTGCCCCAATTTAATCGTCCTGTAGAATCTGAAAATGAGTTGCTTTGTAAAGCCACCGAGGACGAACTAGCATAGTAATATATTACCTTCTTCTTTCTCAACATCTGGATTCCGAATTGTGTCCGAGTTTTCACTGGTCCTCCTCTGCTCAGCCAAACTGGGTTGCATGTTTGCATCATGACTTACTTGAGTAGCTGTTTCAAGACCTAAAATGCCACAAATACTAAAAGACAGTGCCATGGATTTCTCACCATTCTGTGCTCCATTTCTTTCTCTGTTCTCCATGCTCAAATATATACACTCTGCTTTTCTGGTTTATTGTCTTATGAAGCCGGAACTGTTAGACTTACAAGGTTTCTTGCCGAACACAGAAGTACATTGAGTGAATTGGCTGTAGTTATCAGGCGCCTGTCAAATCGCCAGTGAAGGAAAGTCCAATTAAATTGCCATTCATATAATATAGCCCAAAACATCGGCGGTTCTCTCTTTTTTGGAAATTGGCTTTTCACAACCAATCACCTTGTTTATAGCTGAACACAGTTATTAGAACAACATTCAATTGAAGCAAAAATATAATTAGACATAATTAACATAATCCCTATCTGGATTATCATAACAATCTCTTACAACTTCAATAAAGAGCTAATTAGTTCGACATTAAACTTTCTTTATGAGATATTGAAGCGACAAACAACCTCTTACTATGGAACAGCTTTGTTTCGCCTTGAAATACCGCCACTGTGTTCCATGGACTGCCTTTAGTGTCCTTTAAGTTCAGTTGTGCTGAAGTGAAAATATCGCTCCCTGAAATATTCTAGCGGCATTTGGTGCACGTTAGACAAACACAGGGCCAGAAATAAGAATTCGGCGTAATGAAATTTACACATCGGTGATGGTTGGTAATTGGAGATAATTGCCGCCAACTTAACAGTGTCAGAAAGAGAAAATCCTTTTAATTAATGTTGTCGTTCTTAGGCTTGCAGCCGGATCATTCCATTGTTTCGGGAGTTATCAAATTTTGGTGCTGTATTTAATGAAATACACTTAGAAAAACGATATTTTGTAATTAAAATCAGTTAGCGCGAATCCTTAGGAAGCACGATGAATTCCGCGAGCCGTTAACTCGCTTTTTCAACTTAATATCGACAAAGCTTTATGAAGGTTACTTCTCCATATATCGAGGCCATGTTGATCTCCGTGTCTGCGATGTAAAAGCATAGACAGCTCGATATATCAACTGAATCTTCCAAAGTATGGAGGAAGCCGGGGGGGGGAGGTTAGGGTTGGTGGTAGTGGAAAGGATCATCACGCTATCTCGCAATTTTTCGAGAGTTGATGGACATTTTGTCGAGTTTTGGGTGTTTTTGATGACACATAATTTAAACTGTTGACAACTCTTTGTTTTGTAGCCTTTCATCTGGTCGTATATGATATTCAAACAAATTGTTGTTCTGTAAAAGCCCATTATTTCCCTTACCACGCCATAGTCTAGCTGGAGAGCAGATGATGAATATTTTGTAACAATTCTGCGACGGAAAAGATTGTATCATGTAATTGCAATTTTTTAATTAAAAGCAATCAACAAAAACAGTGCAATTGAAAGAGCGGCCGGGCTTAAATCCTTAGAAGCTTAAGATGTTTGTTCAATATTAACCTTGATAAATTAAAACTCTCCTTCAACATGCCGAAAAGTCTTCCTGGATCCGCCATTATCGTTTGGAAATCAGAGTTGCGCTACGATAACAGATCGAAGGGAATTCACGCCCACATTTCAAGTTAAAAAATCAAAACACTGCATTTAATTCGGCCATTTGTTTCAACAATCGGCACTTCTAAATAGGCGTTAGAGAAACTTTACAAGTCCCACGTAATTTGTTTGACTTCAGTCGATTAGAATGGCGATTTGTTTTAAGTAACGAATTTGCAACTCAGGTCCCGCAAAGGAGAAAGGCATTTATGAGTGTAGCTTGTTGGAATAGTGTTAATAATTCTGAGGACATTTGCATGGTGTCATTAGACGGCAAGAGCTGGACGGTTCCCTTTGAGGGCTTAAGATTTCATTAATACTCTCTTAGGCAGTTGACAGTTTTCATTGATATTCAATTAACCTCTTAATTAATAGTATCTTTTAATTAACGGTTCTTATGAAACTGTTCCTGTTAATGAGATTTTTATTTTCGGCATTTCTCTTTATCAATCTTATAACGCGCAAGACCGCAAACAAAATCTATGATTTTCCCTTGGTCATTACGGCCAGTTATCACACAATATCTTGGCGGCCGCCATTACAAGAGTTCTTCCTAAGATTGCAAAAATAAGTCGGGCCTTTTGTCGGGCAAGTACCCAAGACTTCGATGACATGCGCAATTTATGCGCGCGTGTGTGATCGGCAGATATAGAGATAAGAAGAGTTTGTTTGTCTTAACAGCTCATTGGAAAAAAGCAATGATGTCTATCGGGATACTTAGTGATTCGTCGTTAAACTACGTTAGCTATTTCTTGGCAATGGGTGGTGAGATTTTGCTCTTGAAACTGTACGAGTGGCTGTCGGAACGTGGAGCACACAAGAAATAAAACCGTTTGTCATTTGGACATTTGTAACGCAGACAAAACAATTGCTCTTGCTTCTCATGCTGTTTACTCCATTGTTTGATATCGCTAATTTTGTTAAGAGAATGACAACAATGCGGACGTGTGAAAATAACTTTAAAATTTAATGACGTTTATTAGTTTCACAGTCCAATGATATTGAGAGCTTGACGTTTTTCAATTAGATGCAGTGTGAGAAAGCGGTTTTTAATTACTTGTTCTGCCGTTGTCTCGCTGTTTTCCTTGATAAAATTTAATACGCAAAGCTACTACAAATTGCCACTTGGCGGGAATATGATTAAATGATTATCCAAAGGGAGTGAACACATTCCTGAAAAATAATCCAAAAAACCATTTACTGATTACTCGGCTTCAGCCAGGAGAGAGGGCCGCAAATGATATCAAGAAAAGAAAATGTTTCATAATCGCATCATCGTTCCAGTCACATAAAAAATAAACGAGAACATTGTCAAATCACTTGAAACGGCGCAAACTAATACTCGAAAAAATGAACACTTCAAGAATACTTGTAGCATCAGTGTTTACAAAAACAAATTCTTCGAATCTTCAGAACACTTCAGAGGATGGCTAACATAATATTAATAGTATTAATAATATTAGTACAAGATAAATTATGCGACGTTACTGTTATAAATTATAAAATTTTAAAAACTATATAACACAACAATCTGAAACCAGAAAAAAACGATTAACTGAAGAGTTTAAAAATAGATATAATGGGCGTTAAGCATGTATTCTTGCGGTAAAATTTGTTCCGTGTGTTGAGGTTTCCGCCTTGGACGAGACTGCTCCCTTGGTATTCGTGTGATAGTGTTTTTAAAAAAATTGCTGCTTAAAACCATCGCTTTGGCCGATCCTGTTTACCAGTTCTCACACGGGTTGACCTTTTCTAGCGATCTTCTGACAAGGGCCAAAAACTCCACAACTTTCAAGGAATTAAGTCAAACAAGCAAGACATCGATCTTCTATTTCCGGTTTACTTCATCTGAGTAGAACAGGGCAATTTTCAGGAAAACCATATCTAAAGGGACTCAAACTTCAAAGTGATTTTCACTAATTTAAGAACAACAACAAGCATCAGTAATGCGATAATACATGAAACATTTTATTCCATTTTCAATTGTCGTGCAACATTGTTGCGTCGCAGGTTGAGATGTGTAATTCTTTAGTTGTTGAAAGCTGAGCTTGCGTAACAAAAATTTGAGCTGAGAGCCAATGAAAATCACTCGTTCGAAGATCTGATGTGTATCAAGTTGGAGTGTTGGCAAGTTTGTTGCAGGAAGTAGAAGTCAATTATGTGAAAGAAGTTTTAGGTCTCGTTAATCAGTTTGTAGAATGTCCCGGTTCAGTTTAGTGTCTAGGATATAAAAATCTCCCAGGGAGAAAAGGAGGGAGGGATTAATTAACAGTAACAAGTACAAATGTGTAAAATAAAAAATATATATACATAAATGTGTATCAATAATTGTAAGGATTTTTAAATGTTTAAAAACAGTCACTATATAAAACGGAGTACGAGTTGCGTTTAAATCAAACACTATTTTTTTAATGACCAAATAGGGCTTATACAAAAGTAGTTTCTCGAATTTGTAGGCGATTATGAATTAATGAGGTGAAAAATATTTGTTGCTGTTGCTTTCGAAAACTTCATAAAGGATTTATTAATTGAAATTATATTGGAACTTTTAATAATATGCTTTGGATTTCTGCTAAAAAAAACTTTAACTTGTTTTTGGATTTCAGAACTTTTGCATTGGGTACTGGAGTAAGATTTTCTTCTCTTTCTGTTGCGCCACTTGTGTTGCAGACTGAAACAACGATTATCAGCTGGAATTCTGGCATTTTGATGTCGTCCTTTGTCTTGATCAATAAATAATTATTGCTCATTCATTTTTTGCTTAACAATTAATCTTAGTTAATATGTTACATATCTGTTATACTCTAGGTAGCTGACTTGCAATCCGCTTTGAATGAGCCGTAGAATACCACTTTTTTGGTATATTGTAGTTTATTTTTTCAGAAAGTGAGGTATATAGACGAGAGTAAGGGGGAGAGGGTGGGGGGAGTTATATCAAGGAGGTGGTAGAGAGAACCAAGAGGGACAAAGGGAGGTGTTAGGAACGCCTGACTGAATTGATCATATTTGAATTGTATACAGCAGACAACAAATCGTTTCTCAAAAGGAAAAAACACTAACACAGCAACTGATCATCAGTGGGATTCCTATAATGTGTGCAATTCTACAACTGGTTTCGGCTCCATTAAATCCCAGACCAATTACAGAACATTTTAGGAGGAGCCACCCACTAAGTGAGCACAGTTACTGAATAACAACTAAAAATAAATTCTAACTTTTAAGAAATCCGACAAAACGCATATATGGCACCATCCCAGCCGCGCACGCACAACTGGTCTCAAAATGGCCGCCATTTTAAATTTTAGTCGTTGGTTTTAAAATAGTTCTAAGTACAATCAACACTCATCATCTTTGAATACATTTATCAGCTAAAGCTGTAGAGGGCTAAGAAGCAACTTCTTTGTTGAATGTAATTACCAGAACTTGTCTGTTTAATAGTTCATTTTACTGAATTCATTTCTTTAGCAAAACGACAAAACAACAGCGATCGTTACTAATCTCGCAGCGCCTTCTGGGATGGTGCCTTTTGAGTAGACTTGAAAGTGCGCGCTGATTGGCTAACTCCAGGCACGTGAGGAGGGTCGGA
>JANSTQ010020456.1:0-16251 GCA_026167885.1 Bergia puertoricense | reverse complement strand
CTTACACTGATCTCTAAATGAGCTGAAAATTATGTTTGATCTGTTAACTGCCTGCTCAAGAACCGACCATCCCAAGTAAGATGCCTCTTCCGTATGGGAGAGTACGACTTTTAAACGCACTGGACATTGACAATTGAACTTGAACATATAACTGAACGCCAGCTTAAAACAGTGCCGTCACTACTTTAAAAATTGCTTCGAGGGTGAAGTTTTAGTATGCAGGTATTTATTTAACTTTAGTTCTTATTATTGCTATTAATTTTAAATCTATACTTGACTACATCAGTCGCGTTTAAATAAGTGCAATTTTTACTAATGGTTTTTGATCGTGTAGGCGATTACGTGGATAGGCGACAGTGAGCACTTTCTGGTAACCACGAGAGAGGCGGCCAGGAAATGCCGCACAGAGGAGGAGGTGATCGACCAGTTGGACATGTTGGAAGGATTCGTGAAACCGGGCATCAACAAACAGGAGGCACGACTAAGAAAGATCGCTGAACTCTCCTCCAAACTGATGAACGAAAAGCCGAGGAGAAAGGCAAAGGACCTTGTTGGAAAACAGAAACAAGTTACCACGAAGTTCGATCTGATGGACAATGACTTGTTCAGACTGGCTGAGAAACTCAGAGAACGGAAGCGCCTCGGTCTTCCTGTGGACGTAAGTCTCACATTGAGCATGACGTTCAGTGTTAGCTTGCATTTTGTTGAAAAATCTTGTTGTTTACGTAATTATAAAAAACATTGAGAGTTGTCTATTACTTGATAAATCTTAAGTTGAAGTCACTTGGTCAGAAAAGAAGGAATCAACAACAACAACAACAATAACAACAACAACAGTAACAACAATAACAACGTATTTTGTTTAATGCAGTTACAGATCTTGCTACATTTACAAATATTTTTAAATATCGTCATTACTGCCTTATCTTGCCACCTGTACTCTCTGTTATCTGAACCACTTTTTAGGGTGTGTGATGGTCATTTGGAAACCTGGAAAGTTGCAGAAGTTCGGTATTTCAAATAAAAATTATGGAAAATTAAATTTGTGTACAGACTAAGTAAAACTGTATTGAAATTCATCTCAGACGGCTGTATTGCCCATCAAATTTTAGGACTTCTTCAGATTCTTCTTGGCAAAGAACATGGAAGTCACGAACAAATCATTAAATTTAGATATAACATATTTGTATCAACCCAGTTTTCCATGTTGTCAGTTAGATCCTGTCCTGTATCTGCAACTCATTGTTTGTTTGAAAACCATAAAAAAACGCTAAGTATTGCTGAATTTCTCACAAACAAGAAATTGAACTCCAGTGCAATAGATTGTGTTTGAACTCGTTTGATTTCCTATTCAAAGCTTAAAACTATGATTATTGTTTTTACTGTTTCGGTAAATTATCATTTTATAATATGATAGCAATTTTTTAAACAAGAACAACATTCTCTCGATCTTTGATCTCATAAATAGTTTTTTTGCTTATAGGAGGAGGAGCTATCAGCTGAATCCCTGGAAGCGTATGAAAGGGAACTACAAATGGAACCAGACGAAGCTCCGTACGATGACCGTGGAAGTCCACTCGTGACTCGTGTTGGTACCCTCTCGACCTTCGTGGAAGACACTTTAGGAAGAAAGAGAAAGGCAGAAATTGTAGAAATCGGCGAACCCGACGCTTACGGCAAGCGGCCACAGGTAGCAGTCAGCATAAGGGCGGACTTTCCAGTCTCCCCAGAGACTGAGGGGAAAATCGAGCCAATAATCAAATCTGAAATTCGTAGTTGGTTCGAATGCGGAAAAGCTGTTCGCGCGTTAGGTTTCCCAGAACATGAAATCATTGTACATATTGACGAAGAGGCGCAGCGAGAGGGATCAGCACTCACCCCGTGGGGAGGGGAAGTAGTAAAGAAGGATGTCACTGTAACTGCACTGGGTCCGTTTGTAAAACATGATATCGAAGTTGAGACCGGAATGGAAGTACAAACTACCCCACAGGACTCTCCTGAGTCACAGGGTTACACGCGCACAAGAACGTGGAGAACTACGACAAGAGAAACGACCACGAGTGTAAAGCAAGAAACTAGAACTGAGATCGAGATGCTTGTCCCAGAACGACCGGAAGTGACGTCAAATTTCTACGTGTACGAATCAGAGGCACAGCCACTAGAAGGAATAGGTGTTACGGTTCGATCCAAAGCTGTATTGGAGAACGCACCCGACTCGCTGCCCCAGATCGAGGGTACACAGGTTGAGAAGATTGAAGGAGACATGCAACAAGCCAATGAAAACATCTGTCGTAGATTGGAAGAATCTGTTGGTGCCTCACACAAACCGTAAGTAACAGAAAATGTTAAACAAGTTGCAAGGATAGTTGGCTTCTTTTGCAGATCGAAAGTGTGAAGCTTTTTGTGTTTTACAGGTAACAAGATTAGAAACTACGGACATGAAAACATTTTGGGAATTTTGAACCTAAAACAAGAGTAAAATGCTACAGATATGAAAGGTACACAGTTAGTGTTTCAGCATCATGTGTAAAGGTCGTTGGATTTTTAATGCGCGTTTCATCATCTGGTACACGTTTTAACTCTCGGCTTGTGTTCATATAGTTCATGTCATATTAGATACATGTAAAGGGGGGAGGGGTGGGGGAGCGAGTGGAAGCGTTCTGTAACTAAAAACATTCAGTAACGCATAATTTTGAGATCAAATCGACTCGTAGATCTGTCTCTTTATCAGCATTTAGTCGTGTATGTTTTTACCCAAATGTGAAGGTTCGATGTATTTAAGGCAGTTTGTTAATTTAACGTTGCAGTAAAAACCCGCCTTTCAGTACCTCGGTCAGCCCGGGCAGGCTCTTATATATAGGATATCCATTGTAGGCTTCTACGCTCTTTAATAATTGTTACTATTCACCATTTATTTCGTTTAAAATTAATAATGTAATTCAAATTTGATGCTAATTAGGTTCTTATAAAATGGGTGCAAAAAATCAGAATTTTAGTCTTAGTTTCTTAATTTTCAGTTGCTGGTTCTTCAGACAAAGTATTGCACTCCGCTCATTTCAAAATACCATTATCAATTAAAAACTGCCCTTACATATACCGTGAAATGATGGCTTTAAAGTTCAAACGATTTTATCATTTGCTGTTTTCAGGTCTCCGCGTCAGCTTACTGAGATCATTGTACCTCAGTACGCCGGAGGGGTGCTGGTTTTTACCCCGCCCGGAACACCAAGACGAGGCTCACTACCAGCCCCCATCACGGCTACACAGGTACTGGAAAACGGCGATGGGCAGAAAGCACGGCAAAAGATTGGTTCCGAGGTGTCAGTTGCTCCGATTGCAGGCGGTTTTGAAATGGTGGAACTGACAGTGCAACCCTTTGTTGATGGCAAGCCGGTTGACATCCAGAAAGAGTCAGCTTTGAGAAAGATGGACGACCTCGTAGACGAAATGCTCCGTAGCGAGGAGAAATACGTGGACGAACTTACGTCACTGGTTGAGGTAAGCCACCAAATAACCGAATTTAATAACTTTTCATTGATTAGTCAACGTTGGGGGTGTAAGGTCTATGATAGCATTTGGTACTCTGCGACTAATCGTACGTCTGTGTTCCCGTCCGTCTGTCTGTCTCTATGTGCGCACTGTGTACGTATAAGTGTGTGTCCGTGTGTGTCTTTCAGTCTGCCCGTATGTCTTCTGCTTTTTATTAATACGCCCGTCTTTGTGCGTACTTTCTCCTTATGTGCTTTTGTTTTTCTCTATATCTGTTTTAGTCTGTTTATCTGTCTGTGTGTTCGTCTGTGTCTGTGTCTCGCTCACTGTTTACAGCGTTTACAGTGATTATAGAGACCTTGGCTGGGTAAATTTTAAATAAGTGGTTATATTTCATTTCTATTTCTGTGCGCCTGGTTGACTATCTGTGACCATTTGTTTGTCTGTCTGTGTGTCTGTGTGTCTGTCTGTGTGTTGTGTTTGTGTGTCTGTGTGACTGTCTGTGTAATCGTCTGTTTGTGCAAGTGTGGTTTGTTTTCTCTTGATTTATTCCAAATATATTTTTCTATTCACAGGATTACGTGTATGAAATGGAGAAGGCTCCCTCTAAACTTGAAGAACTGAAAATCAACATAATTTTCAACAACTCAGAGGACATTTTTCTCTTCCACAAGAAGTAAGTGATCAAGTTGTGTCTACTGGCTCTGAAATTTTGCTGATGTCTAACTTTAGGTTTCATGTTTTCTAGCATCTTCTTGGATCAACTCACAAGATGCAAAGGGAAACCATCGTCCATTGGGAAAGCTTTTGCAAGCAGGGTACGTGTTTGCTAAGAGTGGTCATCATAAAAAGCGTAATACAGGTTTATGACGCCGGAGCAAGTGGCCACTCATGTTTTGTTGGTTGTCGAACTAGTATCAGGAAATTTTCTCCTTGGCAAATATAAAAATCTATTTCTAAAGAATCAAGGCAGCCTGATTTTTTGAGTAGACAACATTTACATCAGTAGAGAACCTTTTTCAGGCAGACTAGGGGAAATAGTAGTTCGTCTTTGCAAGATTTTTATTGTAAATGTGTTAATCGATTTCAGGCTTACCAGATTATTAGTAACTGGTATTTAGTATGACAATTAAAACAAAGGAACAACACAAAAAGACTACAGCATTTTATTTTATGACCCAAACTGTCCCTCAAGACTTGATTGCCAATCAGAAAGCTCTCTAGCCCCCAATATAGTTTTTTTTTAAAGAGTTAGAAAAAAGCTGTTTGTACAAACTGAAAGCGTTCTGTAGTTACAATGCAAAAGTTTAATTCCCAGGCATCACGCCCTTCCCCCTTTCATGTTGATGACGTTCAAACGTCCACCGAACTATTGAGAAGTATTCACCTTAAAAATAAGTCTTATCTTTATTTAAAACCAAAGTTCTCCTAAGAGGCTTTTTAACTTGCTTCACATTCAGTGAATTACAATAGAAATAGACGAACACCAACACCAATTTCATCCCCCTTCTTTTCTAACGAAATTGTTCTCTTACAGGAATCAGAATTTGACGACTATGTTGTTTTCTGTGATGGTAAAAGTGATTCAGATGCATTTGTAGCCAGCCATGCTGCCGCTAAAGACTTCCTCGAGGTGTGATATAGCTCTGTATTAATTCAGTGTTGTCAAACTGAATTTCGTGCATGTTTATCTCGTTTCGACAGTTTTCATTGCTATACAATCTTCGAGAACAAATCTCCGGTCAGCAGTTTGATTTTGTGCTTCCGTCAACAACAGCTTCACCAACTGCGTATTTGAAGAAAAATGTGACTAGTGAATTGTCCGACATGCACGTTTTGTGGTTGGAGCAGCGCTACCTTATTTACCGGAAGGTGCAGATCTGTTTCAAAAACGATTGATTGACAGCCCAAAACCAGACATTTGATTTTGAAGATAGCATAGCAGCGAAATTGAATAAACTAATTTTGACGAAAAAATAATTTCACAATTTCTGTGAAACAGAATTGCAAAAACAATTATCTTTTTCATTCGAGGATACTAGTTTATCAGTTTTCACTGCTGTGGGAAAGGAAATAGAGTTTTATTATTATTGTTGTTATTATTTTTGTCATTATTTATATTTGTTATTATTGTTGTTATTATTCTTATTCTTTTTTTTTATTGTTATTACTATTATTATTATTATTATTATTGTGGCCTAACTTTTGAACCAGTCGTATAAAATCCATAAAAAACCATTCATTTTGCTTTTCTTGAAGAGTAGAAATGATTGGTCTTGTTTGTTCTAACTTTTGAACCAGTTGTCAAAAATCCCTTGAAGTTTGGTCAAAACAATAAATACTATTCAAAAGATTAGTCAGTTGAAGTGTCGCAGGAAAAGAGCTGGTTTTCCAGAATGAGGAGCTTTAACAAATTATCTGTGTTGTATCATTGTTAGGTTTTTATTTAAGCATTTTCAAGACTTATCCAGAGCCATCTCTTTTCTAGAAATGCAGAGAGAAAAGCAACGCGTTGCCAGTTGAAGAACTGATGGACAGACCGTTGCATCGGGTATTCGAGTATCGCACCTATCTCTCGGACCTACTGAGATTTGCTGAAATTTCTGGTACAGACACACGTGATCTAAAGGTGGGCTGGTGAAGAATGACTTTTTCTGAACAATGAATGAATGAATGATTGTTTGATTGGCTGATGAAATGAATTTTAATCCTAGTTGCCGTTGATTACAATGACAACAAATTCATTTGTACAGTGTTAGCGTCAACGTGGTGTTGAATCTACATAAGTACCGGCGAGATCCGGATCTCCAACAATACACAGAGTTGTGAATAGCTCATATTCACATTGGAATTTATGAGTATTTAGTTCAAGTCGAGGCCAACACTGCAAAACGAATCTATAGACTTTGTAATCAGCGACAACTGGGAATAGGAAACTGGTCTATTGTTGAGTGAATTAATGATGCTTGAGAAGATGAATGAGCCACCGAATGAACGATAGGTCTTATGAAGCACTAAGATTGTAAAAATACCTGAATTAATTTATTTAAGTTCAGAATCTTTTCAAGACATGAATTCCAATTTCTAACAGTGCCATAAAATATGCTCTATCTATAACTAGCAAATTACAAGGCTTATAGTTTTACATTTGTAGTGAAACTAGAAATCAAAATTGTGCTGTAGTTAATAGGGTACAAAACGGCTTATGTTACAACAGAGTCAAAGCCGTGGAACAAAAATAATACTGAGCTCTTTCCTGTGTAGACTTTGTGACTCCTTAACTGACTGTGACCCCATTGGTACAAGCTGGAATTAACTCCTTGTTTTAATCATTATTTCTAACGGTAATATAAACCTCCGTTTGTAGGCCGGTAAAGATGTTATTGACAACCTTTGCGAGAAACTCCGCCACCGTTCAGAGTAAGTGCCTCCTTACAGAATTATATTTATTTTGACAAAGGACTAATGCAACGAAACCTCAGACTTCTAACTCAACCCTTGCGGTTTGAAGAGAGCTGGAATGCATGTTGGCAGTTCAAATGATATCCAAGCCTCGTCTTCAGAGTTAGCAAAGTATCTATTAGACTTAGTTATCGTGACAACGTTTTTGCGATGAGAAAAAAATATCGCGAAAATTTGATGTCGCGAAAAAACATTTTCAGCGAAATTTGATGGCGCGAAAATTTGATGCTGAGCTTTTTAACCTGGTCACACGGCCCTTCTTTTTATTTTATTATCAACATCATCACCACCACACTGGTTTTCTTTGCAAAACATAAGCCGTTTTAATAAGGGAGAAAAAAAATCACCATAAGATTTGGACTTTCAGTTTTTGTCTTCTTGCAATTCGCGCTTTTCATTTTTGGAAAGGGCAACCAGATTTCATGAAATTCCGAAAATTACATGACTCAACGTTTCCATTCAATCCGGATTCAAAATCCCCGAAACTAATTGACGCTGAAATGTACTGAGCGAAATTTTTGTGTAGTGTTTGGACTAGAAAGAATGAACTATACATGAAAAGGGGTCATGGAATTCCAGAATAGTGGAAGCATTACATAAAATTAGAGAAAGATCTACCCTCAGCATTACTTTCTCCAACGCCGATGTTCACGCCGCTGTATACGCTGATGTTTGATCGACATGACGATTTGCCTAAGCAGTTGGTATTGCGTTTCTCATTTAATAAACAAATTGTCTGGAAATGACATCATTTGTTCGAAATTTGTTAACAGTGATGCATGATTTGATTGTATAAAATATTTTTGAATTATCAATTATTAAAGATAGGTCAGAACGTGAACTCCCATCCGCTGTTGAAACAAAATGACCAAGTGAGCACGTGTCCTACTGTCCTACAGCTCAATCACTGCGTCTCAAATGTATCGTGCGCACGTTTTGAAGAGCTTTAGGAAACTGTGACTGGTCAGAGGTGCTGGATAATTATATGGTGAACAATTTTCGTCAACTTTTTCTTCCGTTCACTTGTTGATTGCTCTTGTATTATTGGGTTGCAATGTTAAGTTTCTATATTTCATGAAATTCAGGTTTGAAATCACCATAGCTGGTCTCCCCGAAGGAATCGAGTTCTGCATGGCTATCGAGGACTACTCTGATGACATGAACAACATCTGTCTGCACAAGCAAGAGAGCGTCGTGGTCCTGGACAAAGTGTCGTATCCAGGAATGTATAAAGTTGTGAAACTGCACTCGGACGGTTCCAGAGGAGACGAGATGTGGGTACCAGAAAACATCCTCCAACGCAAGAAATCGACAGCTGAGATTTTCTTACCAGCTGGTTAGTTATGCTTTAATAATGTTTGTAGCAGGAGCACACAGTCCTACGCTCAAACAGATCAAACTGACATTTGCAGAGAAAGAAGAAGCTTAGAAACAGATAGGTGTAAAATACAAGTCAAGATACAAACACAAACACAAACACAAGCACGAACACGAACACGAACACGAACACGAGCACAAACACAAACACAAACACAAATACAAACACAAACACAAACACAAACACAAATACAAACACAAACACAAACACAAACACAAGCACAAGCACAAACACAAATACAAATACATATGCACTTTTCCAGTACACGTGCAAATACAAATAAAATACACGCAGACCCAGACGCACCTTTGTATATTTTATCATGAGTTCGTTTTAGGAAATTTTTACTTATCTCATTAATAATTGTTTTTGGTTTTTATCAAACGGCCATTTTATATTATTCCAGATGTAGTCGATGTTGCCCTTTTAGACTAAAGTTACCACTTACGGACACAGACACAAACTAGTCAAGTTACATGGACAGACTCATGAAAATTGCTACTAAAAACAGAGGAATGCTTGTCAGTAATGTCGATGAATTTTTCAAGATATTTTTACCTGGTATTAAATCCGGTTTATTAAATTTTGTTTTATTTGCAGAATACACGGCGCAGTTGAAGAAGAAAGCACCAGTGACGAAAGCTAAACCCAAAAGCCTGGTGTGTAACTGGATTTTAAGTTTAACTTTTGTGAACCGTTTTATTTTAAAATTACTAACACGAAAGGTTAAAATGTTTTGAAATGATTTTAAAACAAACGTTGGTCATCTTTAGGTTAACGGAGCTGTAAAAATGCTTTTGCCAACCTGACTGCACCCGGTTCCTCAAGCATTAACCCAGAATTAGGCCCATTAATTTGTCAGTATTTTAAGAAGTGATGTTCAAGCATAGATCACTTGTCGATTTGACTAATCCATGATTTGCTGACCAAGTCAGTCTTTGGGAACAGAATTCAGGTGGTGGGTTAAATTATAATCCTGCAAGGGAACGTGGGGAACTGGGTCCTGCAAAACCTTTAGGGTTAATGTCATGCAGACCCCGAAACATTTCTTCTAAATTATGGCCCTTATTTTTATCAAATTTGGATTATTATGTTAGAGCCAATGTGTAACTATTGTTTCTAACACTTTTACATGAAGGATTGACACTGCATGTTTAAACCTGGTTTATCACTACCAACTAATAGCATATTGTGTCCGTTTCATCTATCTTGTCTCTTTTAGACAGGTTAGAATAACAGAAAATTACAAGACTTACCATCATTTTTCTCGACACAACTTGCAGATCACCGAAAGCATCGTGCCGACAAAGAAAGATTTTCCCGAGGAAGAAGTAGTTCTACCACTAGAAGAACTTCTGTCACAGGAAATGCCACCAAGTTAGTACTTCTCCAAGTGACGTTAGTCACTAAAAATTCTTTGAAAGAAATTGAAAATGGTTGAAAGGAGAAATTTCCATAATGATAACGAGATATCATGACAGATACTATTTTGGAAGTTCCGAAAATAGGCCCGCCCAGTTTTCAGTAAGAGGTGTCTCTTCGCTTTGTAAGCTCGAAAATTCAGGGCGTAAGAAATACTGTCAGAACACAAGCAGAAAAATATCAAAGAAAATGTTTTAGCACACCCTGTCCGGGGCATAGCAAGAAGAGGAGGCAAAAACTACGTCTTTCTTGGGAGGAGGAGGAGGAGGAGGAGGAGGAGGCGGCGGGGTGTTTGGGTGCATGATTTCCTGGAATGTTTTAAAGATAATGTTCTCAGAAATAGTAAGATACCTCATGCCTCGTAACAAATTTTTTAAAAACAGAAATTTTAGAGGTGGCATTTACTTCTTTCTGATTGTTAGCTACGATCCTGGTTGCAAAAGCACAAGTTCAGTACATGGAAAGGAAAGATCAGAGTTAGTATGATAAATTCTGAGTGAAAGAATACTGAGCTACTGACTATTTCTGTTTTCGCTTGAAACCTTCTATTATCCCCTGTCTTGAAATCGCTCACATGTTAAAAGTTCCAAGTCAGAAATATTCAACAGTATCAGTAATCCGTTTTTATAAGTGTATGAATACTTAGCTGATCTGATATATGCGTGTTCACAAGGTCCCATGCCACCACTGTTCACTCAGCCTCTCAAAGACATTGAAGCAAATGAAAAAGCACAAACTCGTTTTGAAGCCCGTGTGATTGGTGTGCCGGAACCGGAAGTATCGTGGACAAAAGATGATCACCCAGTGCAGTTAGGAGAGCGGATTCGGGCAGAGCAGCGAGGTGATCTGTTCTATTTGATTATAAATGATGTGGATATCGAGGACGAAGGTCTATACACTGCCAAGGCAACCAACTCTGCTGGAATGGCGAGCTGCGAAGCCGAGCTGCTTGTGGAATGTAAGTCATACTAAAAGGGGCTCTTTCAAGGTTGGATCATTAAAGTTTCTCTTTTTGAGATGTTTGACTCATGCGTTATTTGTCTGAAGAGTTTTAAAAGAAAACATTTTAATCCACCAAAAAGACCTTTGCTGAATCATGTTTGTCCATTTCTGAAGTTTGACTTATATATTATTGGTCTAAAGAATTTCAAGAAAAACTTTAATTCACCAAAAAGATCTTTCCGCATCATGTTTGTCCAGGTTTGAAGCATTTCACGCCAATTTATTACTTTGTGTTCCGGTCCGGAACACCACTGATAACACGATCCATAACAGGACAAATAATACAATCCAACTAAATCGCCGCCTAATACTATTTGGTTGTTAGATATGTAAGCTTATAACTAAGTTTTCTTGTCAGAAAGATAACATGATCCATAGCAGGACAAATAATACAATCCAACCAAATCGCCGCCTAATACTATTTGGTTGTTAGATATGTAAGCTTATAACTAAGTTTTCTTGTCAGAAAACTTCAAGCATGCGCAAAAACTGCGGAAGTGCCCTTTAATGATAATGATAATAATGATAATGATCAACTTTATTTATAGTGGGTAACACCAAACAGTAAAATGGCCCTGGATTGCACTGTTGACGTCTAGCGATCTGGAAGGGGAACTTGGGGTGGCAGATTTCGTTTAACCTTTAGATACTCAAAATTCATATTTTACCAGATAGCTTTACCCGTTGTTCTGTTTAATAGTGTTGTTCTTGTTCATGCTCTGACACTTACTTTTACTCTCATTCTTTCAACAAGTGAAATTAGAAAATTAGCTAAAATTATCTTTTGTAGATCGCATCGCAGAGACGTGTCTTTCAGATTCTCTCTGTGATTATGTCGAATTATCTTGTTTTTAAAATTGACGTTTGATGGAAGTATTTTGATCTTACAGCGGCTGAGTCGTCTGTCGTCAGCAGCGAACCTGAAGACGAGCGAAAACAAGAAATATCTGCAACATTTGTGTGAGTAACCGTGTATGAATGGCGTCCTCGCAGCTTTTTCTGGTCAACCATCCTTCCAAACCGTTTATATAGAATAGTACTGAAAGAATATCTCTGTTACATTTTGTATTAAGGGTACTCTCTGGTGCTTGTTCATTCTTCTCAAACTGTTTATATAGGATAGTACTGAAAAAATATTTCTGTTGATCTTTGTATCAAGGGTACTCTCTGGTGCTCGATCTTCCGTTAAACCGCGCTTTCTTCAGTGCGTATTCTAATGATTTTATCGCCCGAAAACCACTTAGAACAAAAAAGGAAAAATATATATTCCAAAATACGTTTGCCATAGCAACACGGTTTACTGATTCTCTTTCCAGATATGAATGAAAAAACCGCCGGGGGGGGGGGGGATGGCTGTTAAACCCCAGGCTTAGGGTTAAGACAGTTTATCTTTCTATAGAGCAAATGTGTATGTTCAGTGTTTGGTTAATACGTTGTCGTTTAGTTATGCTTTGTGCGTCAGTAAATGGACAGGGTCGGATAGATGTCGGGTCAGACGGATGGTTTGGGTGAGAGACATCTGGACAGACGAAAGCCCCGATAAACTGCGTTATCACTGAGTCGATTGTTTATCCGATCAATCAACTACCTCAGTTAATTAACTTGGTGTTTTGCTCTCTTATATTTACTGTAGAAGAACTTACAGTTTATTTGCTTGAATTTCAGAGATGTCAAAAAACAGCCAGATGGTATAACATTAACGTTTCCCGTTGGTCCAAGTGGTTACGAATTTAAGCCGATTGAGGTCACGATTCCCAAACCTGACGAGGAAATAAAACCAGAGAAGGTAGAAATTGACGAAGCCGAACCGAAAGTTGACGATGAAACCAGACGCAACTTCTTACCTCCACAACTTTCGGATTTGATAAACCGGGAGACTGAGGAAGGAGAGTCGGTCGAGTTTCAGGTTGACGTCACCGGTTTACCTACACCGGAAGTGTCTTGGTACAAAGATAGGCAACCGATCACAGACGAGCCTCATAGGCGTTTTCTGGCTACAAGAGAAGGTAAAGTGTATACCTTGAAGATTGTGGACGTGCGGTGTCACGACCAAGGGACATATACGTGCAGGGCATATAATAATGCTGGGGAGGCAAGCACGACTTGCCAACTCACCGTCAAACAGGTTACACCAACCAGCCCGCCAGCTTTCACAAAGCGCCTCAAGGACATTCATATAGTAGAAGGAAGCTCAACTCGCTTTGACGTGAAAATTACTGGTTCCCCCGAGCCCGATGTCTACTGGTATAAAGATGGCAATCCTGTTGAACAGAATGATCGATTTACAATCGTTCGCGACGATGACTCTTCGGCATTGATTGTAAAGTATGGGCAACTGGAAGATGATGGGGAATACCGCTGTGTAGCTACGAACGAGGGCGGAGAAGCAGAGTGTACAGGAAATCTCATTGTCTCGCCGGTTCAGTTGCCGCCACTGTTCACTGAGCCGCTAAAAGATTTGCAAGTTGACGAAGATCAACCAGCGAGGCTAGACTGTCGGGTCACTGGCAAACCGGAACCGGAAATCGCTTGGTACAAGGACGACAATAGAATTGAAACAGACGAAAGACATGAAATTAAAATGGGCTTTGACAACCTGTGTGTGTTACTGTTTTCAAAAGCTGATCTTGACGATGAGGGTTTATACAGATGTGAAGCTACGAACGTTGTCGGACAGGACACGACCACGGCTGAACTCGTGGTGGAAGGAGAAGGAAGACCCCCAGAGTTTACAAAGGTGCTTAATAACGTAGAGGTTCCAGAAGACAGTCGTGTTCGCCTGGAAGTTCGTGTGGAAGGCAAACCCACCCCAAAGGTGGAGTGGTATAAGGATGGGAAACAGTTAAAGTCATTTGGGCGTTACGAGCTTAACAAAGATGACAAATCTCGCAGTGTTGTTATTGTGACGTGCAGGCAGGAAGACGAGGGGACTTACTCTTGTAAAGCTTTCAACAAGTTCGGTGCAACTTCATGTGATGCGAAACTTACCATCGGGCCGGACACGGTTCCCCCGCGATTCACTCAGAAGGTCTTTGATACTACCGTTAATGAGGGCAGTAACGTCATTTTTACTGTCAAATTCGTCGGCACGCCTGAACCGCAAGTGGCGTGGTTCCTCGACCACGACCTCTTGAGTGAGGACGACGGCGTGGACATTGAGACAGACCCGGGTGTTTCGTCACTGATTGTGGAGGACGTGGCTCCTTCTGATGCAGGACACTACAAGTGCGTCATCTCGAATGTTGTAAACAAAGCAAGCACAAGCGCTGTCTTGACAGTCGTGGATGAGAGGGTGTTACCTGTGGCTAGTGAGAAACCTCAAAAAGCGCCTCCAGCACAGGAGCCCCAGGATGAGGAGGCAGATGTACTGTCAGCACAGGAGCCCCAAAAAGAACCACCCAAGTTCCTAAAGAAACTTATTAACAAGCAAGTCACTGAAGGGGATTCGGTACGACTTGAGGTTTGTATTTAGAGCTGTTTCTTAATTACATTTTAGATTGTTTTGCAAGTCTCGTGTTTTTTTCGTGGTAGTCGTTTAAAACGGTGGATGCATAGCGAAGAAATTACTGTTTTAGGGTTGAAAGTAATATATATTTTAAGAAAGTATTCCTTATTTCAGAACTAGCGGGACATAGTTGAAGCCGGGGTTTTCTGTCTCATAACAAAAGTTTGTGGCAAAACTTATCACTCACTTTGGAAGTTTAAGAGCACGAGAGAAGTTTAAAGTATAGTTTTCACTAACGATGCAATGAACGGAAGTGTTAGCAGTAAAGTTCTTATGTCAGTTACGCCACCAGGAAAACGGGCTTGATGCACGCGTGGCAGCGACGGAAGAGCAAACGCAAGGATCGAACACTTTTCCTTCTGCTTACGTCTGCCAGAGTTGTGTTCTGTTTTCACGGCGACATGAGCGTCGGAAGGTCAACAGAAGGAGAAACAAAGACGGAGAGACCTTCCGTCTCCTCTTCCATCGAGCTTACGCTTGTGACAACCCGTTTTCACGGTGCTTCTGTTCCGTACGAGACTCGGAAAACCAGGCTTAAGAGGAACACGAGACAAGGCCCAAAGTTTCGCCTGCTTCTCGGACGTTCTCAAATTCTGTGGTGTTTCATATTACAGTTTATAGACACAAGCAGTCATCTTATATAAGGCTTTTACAAAATAAGAATTGAAAAAGTGTCCTTGTTTTTTTGTTATAAATACTACTTTGCCATCCATAAACATTTAGTAATCTTTAACTTTTACACAATGTAATTTACGGAGGCTCCATAAGTCCTTTCTTGTTTGGTATCGTATTTTGCCTTACAGGTGGCGACGTTTTTTAAAATAGCTGTATTATTAACATCTCTAAACTTTTTTGCTAGGTGGACGTTGTAGGTTCGCCAAAACCGGATGTAAAATGGTTCGTTGGGAATGAGCCTGTTGTCGAGGACCAGCGGATCCAAGCGGAGGCCAGAGAAGACACGTACGCTCTTCTCATAGACGGAGCGGAGCTTGATGATGAGAATAAGTACCGCTGTACAGCTGGTAACGATTATGGTCTGAACGAATGCTCCTGCGAACTACTTGTAGATGAGGCGCCTCAAAAGCCGGAGTTCCTTAAAGAACTTAGAGATTTGACGGTGGTTGAAGGTAGTGATGCAACGTTTGAAGTACAGGTCAGCGGTCAACCGGAACCGGAAGTGCAGTGGTTCAAAGATGATGTATTACAGGAGCCTGGAGATAGGATCGAGACGATGAAGGAGGGTGACATTCATACTTTTGGTTAGTAATGTTGCTTAGTGTAAGGTTCATCACTTCATTAGTTCAATGCGTGATATTGTAAGCATTAAAGTGCCTTTGAAACGAAAAGTGATTTACAGTTTTTGTTCCTTAATATGTGTAAAGCAGTAAGTCAGTAAAGCAGGCAAACAAAAACGTATACTTGTCTTGTGACGTCACAGTTTCGACGAATTTGCTATTTCCAAGCGCAAAATCGAGTTCTTTCTTGCTCTAAAAACCATTATTTATCCAAATTTTATACAATCATAAGTCAAAAAAGTGAAAAATAGATTTCGTTTCATTGGCACTTTAAAGCCCTATGTGCAACTGAGATGCGACCAAGGTTTTTCATAAAGTTTTGGGTACGTTTAAATTGTGAATTGAGCTGACATAAGCAAATCCGTAACCGAAGGTTTATACATCTTAAACCTGTAATTTACTATTTCTGGTGGAAGTTTAATCGTCGAAATGCTTCACTCTTTATTAAAAAAAACTTTTGCGAATAAATTACCATGAGAAGTGATGAATTCTGTGATTGGATGAACCGCCAGCAACAACAACAACCATTTTCACAGTATCTTTGTTACAGTAGGGTTGTTTATAATACTCTTCATTTCCAGAATTCCTTTTTCGCTCTACTTTTAGTGTTTCATTTTCTAATCTTCCTAGTCTGGGCAATGACTCGGCAAATATCGGGGCTCTTCTCCCAGCGAAATTAAATTTTGGTCGGGGGAGGG
>JANSTQ010020345.1:0-16254 GCA_026167885.1 Bergia puertoricense | reverse complement strand
TTGAGGTCGAATCGACGGTTCAAAAAACCAAACAGCCCGTTCAGAACACATCTGGGACATTCGACCGTTGAGATTTTTGCTTTGTAGCCGCCCAACATGACAAAATCGCACTCCACCTGGAGGAGACACGATCCCAAACACCCCACATAACAATTATTTGATTTACTTCCCAGGGGACCCACGGGCAATTTCCCTCAAGCGCTATTGTTCGCAACAGCCAATCAATGAACGTATTGCTACAAAGCCGAAATCTCAACGGTCGAATGTCCCAGATGTGTTCCGAACGGGCTGTTTGGTTTTTTGAACCGTCTATTCGACCTCAAAAATTGTTTCTTCAGCTCCACCGAAAAACGTTTACGGACTCGAAATAACATTCAGTGGTTAGGACATTTATCTATCCGTTTGCTGGCTCGGTTTTATGGCAATGATGTTGGCATAAGTGGAATTTATCGAGCTTCGTGTGGAGATGTGTTCGATATAAAGATTCCTGCCTTCTCTTCCCTTGATAAGGACAAAACTCCGGAACCCAAAATTTCCCCAAATGACATCCAGTGGCCCCCAAACTACGTACAGACACACTGAAGCGACAACTGCGGTAAGAGATTTTTATTTGTGTCATTTCAACCTATATATTTTGCTGTTACATGAAGGTCGTTGTTCTCCCATACAAAGTCTTATAATTCTGTACCTTCCATACAAAGTCTCATATTTAAATCCGTTAACTGAATGACAAAATCAAAGCTTGGGCTGCCTGTGTCTAAACATCAATCACTACACCCGAACAATCAACCAACTACAAACACTTGTAAAATTGTATGTAACTGTTCAGATGTTTCTATAGCTAAAAGTTTATTGCTTTTAAACTTCACGGACAATTAATATGCTTTGCAACGAAAAGACTGATCATCAGGAGGTAATTTATTGGGACACTGAGACCCAGGAGTTGTTCTATACTTGTGCCTCATTTATACTGAAGACTTTTGAATTACCTCGGGGTCCAGGGCTGCCACTTAATTGCCTAACTGGACGAGTCTAAATGTGTGTAAAAAATCATACTTCACACTTTAAAAAGCCCCTTTAAACCGCTGAAATACATTTTTCCAAGTTGGATCCTATACACGGCAAAAATGTAAAACAGTTCTCTTAGCTAGCCACATTGTGTTATCAACATTTAAACTTAGAAGGTATAATCAACTAACTAATTTTTAACCGTTTATAAAATTATAAAGTATGTCTACCTATCTGCTTGCATTTAAAAGAATGACGGCAGCCACCGATTGGTTATTTTTAAATGTGAAACTATCTCAAACTTGCGTAATAATGTAAACTACAAAGACTAACGGTTATCCTACGGTAACGCTTAGCTAAGAACGGAAACAACAGGAAATATAATGTTGCTAACAATCAAACATTTGATAAGAGGCAGCTATATGTAGAACTTGTCAAATGGACAGCAAGATTTGGTGCTTGCAAACCATACCTCTGTACCTTTCTATAACGTTTATTGCAAAAAAAGACATGAAAATAGTGCGTTTGTAAGAACGCTGCTATATTAGGGAAACAAAGAAATAAAACACCTCACAGAACGATTCCAATATACGTGGTAGAACTGCAGTCTTTCGTTCAGCAAGGTTTAGTATCTGTGTTTATTATCTAGACACAAGTGCTTAGATGGAAAATATACCTCATATACTCACGCAAAGTTAAATCCTAGACCCCAACAGTATAGCAATTCCATAGCCATTCCTCAGAAGACATCAAATCTCCCACAGTAGCTTTAATACACTAGAAAGGATAACGATTTCCAAAGATTTTCCTCAAATTTTCAAAACTTGCCAAACGCTTTCAGAAAGATTTTTCGACACCTAATTCAAAAGATGTTCAAAAAATTTCGAAGATATCGAAAATTTGTGTTTCATTGGCTATATAATAACCAGAAAATTAGACAGTGGCTTGAAGTGCGATTGTTCGTTAAACATTGTTTTATCACTCAAAAATATATGTACTTGTTCCTGGTTTCTCAATTGCGTATTTTCATTTCCACTCCTTTGAGTGAGTAGAAATGGCCTTTCCAAGTCTTCCAATTAATGCCTCTTCCTTTTGTAGACTGGTTTCCATGGAGATAAAGGCCGTTGAGGTTGGCATTGTTACAGTCGTAAAACCACCAGCCACCCTTAAATTTATCCGCACAGTTTATACTAGCATCCTTGTCGTTGTCTTTGCCTTGTGTAGTGAATGCCATTCCTCTCTGAGAAGACATCGAATCACCTGCAGTACCTACGATACAGCAACAGAATATCGGCCAATTGTCAGTTTACGTGTGCGTTTCAACATCCCGCTTTAGTAAATAACCAGTAATCTTTACGCATTAGGGTTAGGTTGCAATAGTGAAAAGATAATTCCTTTCACGGCTTTTCACATGCTCAAAATTTACTGACAAGAAAACTTTGTTATAAGCTAAATCAAACATAAACAAGCAATGTTCAGATACCATTCTAAGATTTTCGACAGGCAAATGGTACGGATGGTCTGTTTTAGGTAGTGATTAAGTTGGATTGTGTTATTTGTCCTGTTATGGATTGTGTTATCAGTGATGTTCCGGGCCGGAAGACAAAGTAAAAACTCGGTTTAAAATCCATGGAACTCGAACCGTCGTGATTCATAGAAGAATATTTCTTTTAAACTTCCTTTGAACAAATAACATAAAAGTAGAACTTCTGAAATAAAGACACTTCAATGATTCGCCATGAAAGAGCCCATTAAGCCTCCCCCCTCCCTCTACCACCACTACTACAACATCAGTCTCCCTGGTTAAAAGATCCTCAGTTATAAGATTCTCTGGTCGCGAGCTTGACCTTCTTACTAACAAAAAGGTATTCCAGTTATATGCATTTAGTTATAGGCCTTTTCTCCCCCCTGGCTATGAACACTTCGGGAATAAACTCTTCTGTCAATATAGTAATCCGCTCCTCTCCTTATAAGGCTCCCCTGCATTTTAAGCCTATCCAGTTACAAGCCCATCTGTTGACTAACAAACAATATTCTGAACATATACTTGCCCCCCATATCTCTCACAACTGTCGTCAAGAAAAATGTTCCAGTTGGCTCAGTCTTGCTACGTTATGTATTAATTACAATAATAGTAATAATGATAATGACTATTATGATAATAATTATAACTAGAATCATTTTGACAATAATAATTATGATTAATATTATTATCATTAAATTATTATGAAAACTGATCCCCATCACCATATCATAGTATCACATTTGGCAAAAAAACTTGATCACTATTACCATATATTTTCACATCACTGTTCTCATCATAAACTGGCGCCATCGAGTACCATGAAGTTTGTTTTTGCAATAAAACAGTCGTACATTGAACAATTAAGGGCCGTCACTATCCATCCCAGCATCTTATTCATCCGCATTTTACTCACCCAACTGATAATTGCCAATGCTAAGGGTGTAGAGAGAAACCTCCGGAGACACGGCGAAGAAGTTGTAATTCGCAACTGCTGTCTCCCCATTGTGGTCGGTCAGTGTAATCTTAAGCAGGTGGTTCCAAATTCTCGTTATTCTGTATATCTTCTCCAGCCCCAACCAGAACTCGCCTGTCAAGTTACCAAACCCGTTTTTGTAGTCATCCCAACCACGTGCGAAATTAACAGAACCATTGAATCTTCTCTGAGAATTTTCAAAACGTGAGAAGTCACGTAAGAAGTTATAAAATCACCAAGAGTTTTAAGAAAGACTTACATTGCAAGATAACGTAATTTCTAGACTAATCCATCATAGCGAAAAAGATGGCGGCTGTACATTTGACCACAATGCCTTGCGAGCCTAACTCAGCGAAAAGGTGTACATGGAAGAATATTGTTTTAAGAAGCTTGTCCATGCACTAACAACATTGTGTATGCTAGGTTTGAAGATTTCATATATTTTCTGTAAGTTTTTATAAGCGTTTTTTATGGGTAAATGTACCAGTCGCCATCTTTTTTTGTTACGGCCAATTACGTCATAGTTTTTACGAACAAAAGTTTGGTCGAAATTATAAGAATTGGGGATAATATTAAAATTTACTTTTTTAAATACCCACAACTTTGGCATTGTATCAGTTGCTTCAATGTGTTTACTGGTTCATAAGATGTTTTCTTTCTGTTATGCAATAATAGATTTTTATCCTGAATTTTAATTTCATTCAAAAACTTAAAGTTAGTCCTTTTTATGCCAGAAATGGAAAGATTAAGTCAAAGTTGGTTAGCAACACAAATTTGGTGAACTTGTTTCAAAAGTCGCGAAATTCGCAAACTTTTTAGCAACAAAAATTGCAGAGAATGTATAGTCAATTTTACTTGCAATTTTTGCTTGTCAACGCCAAAATCACCTTATATCATCTTTTAAAATTTATGTTTTTTTAAGACTTCATCAATGTCGCAGTGTTTGCGATAAATCCCCTCAACTAGCTTTGACTGACCCTTTCAATTTCTGACTTTTGAAAAGAACCAACTTCTGGTCTTAGGTCGACATAAAATTTGTAATAAAGGTTTACACTGATAAAATATGCAGAATCGAAGAAGCCTGCTAAAATAACGGGTTGAGTTTGGGATATATGGTGCCCAAGCAGCCGTAACTAATTATCAGGTGATTGTTGCTATAGAAACCTATCAGTAGATCAGTGTGACTTGCAAGCCAGAGTGTTGGGAGATTTGCAAACTTTCATGCGGGGGTTAGACAAGGGAAAGAGTTTAACAAAATGTCACCCGACAAATTTTAACGAGAACTCGTCAACTTTCATGAAAACATTTAGCACTGACCCGCACTTTCAAGAAAGACTAAGACACCACCTATGGCTCATTACATAATGAATAAAACTTTAATTTGACCAATAATAGCACACAAAAGCACAAATCACTTATAACAATAGTAATAATACAAAAAAATGATATCATGATTACCGTATTTGAGTAAAAGGGGGAACGTGCATGATATGATATGATAGACAATGTTACAGCAGAGGAAAACTGGATACATGAAAAGGAACAGGAGAGAATGGGGAAATATCAAAGTTGTCAGGGTGTGGGGAATAAGGAAGATTTAAGTGGTTCCGTCTAAAAGTTGCAGATGTATTAGGATCGGTGACAAAGAATCTGGACACGTAGTTAAAAAATTAGGTATTAGACGGTAGAAAATCTGCCAATGCAAAAAGCAATTAGATATGATGATGATGGTGATAATATTGATGATAATGATGATAACAATAATGATAATAATAATAATAATAATAAATATAGTTATAATAACAGTGATAATGATGACGAAAACATTTACCTGGAAAGTTCCACTCAACAAATTGATAGTCAGAGCAATCCAGAATTAGGTAAATTTTTTTTTAAAAATAAAAGAGAAAGGGAAAACATTTAAAATAGGAGGTGAATAAAAGCTTTTTTACAGATCAAGTAATTGTTAGCTTTTCTCAAAAAATCACACCAATCTTGCGCGGCATCATAGAATTGCATTGTCATATTGCCTAGTGACATACCTGTATGATTGTCCACCCTTTTGACTCTGTTGTTTGGTCACACAACACTTGATATGTGTTACCGTTTCTCCGCGGGTCAATTTTGTAAATACCGTCTTTCCTGAAGTTGGCTCGGTACAGTTCAGAACAGCCTGAAAACAAAAGTTAAATTACTTACTATAATTTTATTGTTTTAACATTAAACACTACTTTTACCAGTGCCGGGGGGTTTGGGGGAGGGAGTGGAGAGCGATTTATCCCCTAGATATATTCTACTGCTACGATGCAACGATAAAAACTAACCTTTTAGTTTTAATATGTTCTCACTTTTTCTAGAATTTATCTGTTTTAAGTCAAATTTTTAACATCTTTCAAACCAATTAAGGCGATTTTCTGACGTAATAAAATATGTTAAAAGGCGGCTGGCGGAATTAAAACGTCAAATTACGTCATAATTAATTTCGTCATAATTAGTTAACTAATTGTCAAAAATTAGGTGCAAAGATGACGTTTCAAGCGTCAGCCCATCGTCAGAGCAGATTGGGGAATTTAAGGCCTTTTACTTTTTTTTAAAATATTAGGGCATCTATTTTGCGCATCGAAAATGTCAATCGAGCAATGTTTACAATTTTGAGCATGTTATTGGTTAAAATTGTTTGATATTTTGTGAACGAAAACAATTTATTGATCCCTGTGGTAAGCTACGGTTCCGAGTTTGAAAAAAAATAAGTCTTCGTTCTTTCATTTAGCGAGTCTCATTACATTCCGTGTGTAAGACCCAAATTTCCATCTGTTCATGAATGGCCTGGGAAATTGAAGTGTCTAACCAATGCTTTGGACAGGTCTGTTCCGTTGTTTTTTACATCAAGTTAATATTTGTGAAAGTGGTTGCCTAATTTGCTCCCAATTCTCTAATGACCGCTTTCGCGATCAACCCTTTTTGATCAAAACACATAGTTTAGCTTACTAGCTCACACAAAAAAAAGCACGCTCCTATTTTACAAAACTTAGTCTTCCAGTAATTGCCAAAAGATACATTATGGACTAATTGAATATACTTCAAGTTTACTTTCTATTAACAATGCCTCTATGATGAACCTACTTACTTCTGCATAGTTTCGTGTTACACGACTTATTCTGGGTACCATTGGGGTTCCCAGGGCAAAAGGACCCTCCATTGCTAGGAGCTGGATTTGTGCATGTTCTTTGCCGTGTCTGAACGCCCCCACCACAATAAGGCCTCGAGCACGAGCCATATTCCGACCACGGAGACCAGTTGCCATTTACTGTAAGTAATGGATTAAACAAAAATCAATAAACACCTTGAACTTACACTGAATACCTGGAATATAGAATTTCTATAGTCTTTAAAATCCAAACTTTACAGTATACTCTCAACAATTGAAAGAAGCTAATGGCACCAAAAAGGGAAAAATAATTATTATATTTTCAAACTAAACCGGGAAAAAACAAGATGTGATTGTTTTTCTTATATTGTTCCGATTCAAAAGATGAGTTTAAATACCAATTTAAAAACGTTCTGCTGATGTGGTTTATGTTAAACCATGCAAATACCTTTTGCTGATGTGGTTGTCCCCATATACAAACACTTAAACAAATATATTTTGCATAACTGGGACCGTGAAGAAATCTTTAAAGTGGAGGATTGAAAGCAAGGGCAGCTAATATCCCCCTTTATACTCTTTTTAACCCTTGTTCAGATCCAGATATTGTCTCTTGCGATAATGGTTAAGTTCAGTGCAACTATGATTTTTCCATCTGAGTAAACTGGATTAGCATCTAAAACGGCAATGGACACCCAACTGAAGGGTTGCTGTGGTTATTGTTGTTGTTGTTGTTGTCATTGTCATTGTCATTGTCATTGTCATTACCATTGTCATTGTTGTCAATGCTTTTGTGGTTGAACATTGTTCATTACCTATCTCACAGTTTCTTCCGGTGTGATGGAGAGGACACGTGCACGTGTAATGTCGCTGGTCGCCAATCTCCTCGCAAACTCCACCGTTCTGACAGGGAGCGCTCTTACAAGGCCCGAAGAACACCTACAAATCAATCACATCTTTATATTAAACACTATCAGGCCATGTTTAGTAGAAGCTTCTGTTCAAAACGTTTTTGTTAAAGCTTCTGTTCGTTGGTTCAAAAACACAAGCTAATTTTACTGTTATTCGGAATGTACGCATCAAGAGTTAATGGGGCTCGCACTTTGGGTTTTTATCCGCTGGTTGAAAATTACAAAGCAACATTTAAGTGTCATACTTTTAAAATTTAAATTTTTAATTTACAATTTTTTTCCCTGCTTATTTAGATATAACAAACTAATTATACCACCTTTATAATGTACTCATCGATATATTTCGTTTGAATGATCACATCAGGTTTTTGCCGATGGTTCAGAATTACAAAGTAATATCAACTTTAGAATGTATTCGTCAAACGCTTTTCTTTATGTTTTTTTAATAAAAGCCTTTTGTGTAATAATCTCATTACTAATTTAGCCGTACGCTTCCTTTCACCAAACAATTTACACCGCTTTGTTAGATTTTTCTTTATCTGAACCTCAATCTGAGTTTGTCGCCCTTGTTAATTTGTTGTAGTCTACTTACAATTTTTTTGATTCAGAAAAGTGAGTCTCATTCTTGATATACAAGATGAAATATTGTCACCTTTGCTACAGCAGCAAAATCATAGTATTCAAATCCTGGTTTTGCGACAAAATCTACAGGTTCCGTGTCTTTCGTGGCGCTGTTCAGGTAACAGGCATACGGGGGGTCCTTTCTCCTCCTCAGGGTCACTGATTGGCAGCTTTCAACCTTCAAACATTGCTGACCGCACTCTACTGATGACCAAACTTTTCTTTTGGTTATCACGTGGTCTAGTAGCGCAAAACCTGTTTTGGTGAGAACCAAGTTTATTCACAGCTAATCAGGTATGTTAGTCCGTGTATCTCACGTTGGTGCAATCGCATCAGTTTACGTTATGCCACCCAGACCATGGATGAGCCTCTTAATCTATGATTGATTAAATTGATTCAGTGTTTCTTTTGTTGATTGATTAATTGATAGTTTGATTGATTGATTGATTGATTCACGGTAAAATTTTTAAGGTCCCCTTTTTAACCAACCCCCTCTCTTATGACCTCCCTCCCCTATTAGGCTTCTAATTTATAATAAGCCTCCCTCGAATTCATTTGCAGCCCGCCACCATATTGATGATAACGCATTGTTAACCCTTAAACCAAGTGGTAAGTCTTGGGGGAGGGGCGCTAGGGAGTCATTGGAAAATGATGGTTGCTTTCTTTGGTCTAAGTTTAATTCACCTTACAAATCCTACCAGCTAATGATTACATTTATTCGTTCATGCAAAACTAGTATTTGCTGAATTATAGTCTCCTAGGTACTTCTCAGGGACGGGAACATTGCTAGCCCTTTTCTCATTTCTGAAGTGGTGAGTTTGTTGGAGCGTAATAACTAGTAAACGTTTAAGTTTTATTAGAAACAATTAATTGAAAATGATAAATGGAAATATGATTCATACTGACTTTTTCTCAATGAGGCTCCATGCGATTCGAGGTTTGTGAGCTGTTTTTGCCATATGGCGTTTTTGGTAAACAAACTACAAAGATCTTACCGAGAAAGATTCCTAAATTTGAGATATTCAAAAACTACAGTGCAATTCAGAGAAAAGTGTAAGGTTTTGACACTCGGCCGAAACTAAGTAAAGCGTGTGGCTTCTTTAAGTCTTATTATCTTTTAGATTTTTCGAGAAGTGTTCATCGGTGAATCTTTGGTAAATATTGTGGTAAAATAACGGGAAAACTTTTCTAACTGAAAGAAAAATTAAATGTCGCTCTAAAATAAGTTGCTAACCTGATGAAGGAAGGGAAAAATAAAGTTTTGCGAGTATTGAAGTGTAAGATATAATTCAGGTGATTTTCAAGGTTGCCGCCTAGTGTTACAACAAAATTATCAGCAAACTGAATACTCACAAATTGAACTATGATATTCCTTAAAGGATATGAATTTAATTAAGAATAATCTTGGCTTCATCCATAAAGCTATTGCAATTGCCCTCGTTATATTTTGACAGCTAATTAATGAAAACTATTCATAACAACGATTTTTATATATTAAAAATCGCATCTGAATATCAAAAACGCTCGTTTTGCAAGCTTGCAGTGCTATAAAGAGAAAAAAAACCGAAAGAAGCTGAAAAGGTCTAAAATCAAAGATGTATTTTCAAAATGACACTCTTAAAAACAAAAATCTATGATTTTCTTAGATTCAAAATCAATTCTTTCGCAGCTGGAAATTTAAAAGAGTATTTTTGTTGACACATCGTGCAACCAATCGACAGCATAAAAACTTGTTGGAAAGTTCAGTTTTCTTGATGTGTATCTCTCTTAATTTGGTTAGTAAAACCTTTTAAGCTCGGCTTTCGTTATGTATTTAAATCCACGCATTAAGTAACACAGCGAAACTGCGGGAGGCAGCAATTTTTGACATGAATTTTTATCAACCCCGATTGTACTATTTTATTTTTCTAAATAATCGCTAAGTGATATATCGAGGATGATGAAAATTGAAAATGAAATAACTTCTTATTATTGCTCAAAAAGGTCAGTTATGCTTGAGTCCTATAAAATAATCAACTATAGCTTTTAAGTTAAAACTTCATTTCTGTATTTCGTCTCCAATTATTACAGTTTTTTCCACGTTTTATTTAAGTTTTACTTAAGTTTTGTGAAGAAGTAAAAAGCAATTAAACAATATACCTTGTTGCCTGTCGAGCAAGACACCATTTCGTGAGCGGGAGATGTTTCGGCAACTAGAGAACAGGAAAAAATCGAAGATGGTCATCCAAAGCAACAGCTGCCTCATCTCGGCCAGAGTGTGCGGTACGTTTGCTCGTTTGTGCCAAAGTGTCTTTCACAAAGTAAGTTCGTTTGTTTCATCAATTCAAACACAAGCAATAAAGTGGTGACAGCTCACCATAAAAGGACCAGCTGGAATTCGCGTGTAGATTCTCGGCTATGTTCGGTTTAAAATCGTTGTATCTATTAAATAACTGAAATATTCAAATGCTTCCACCTGTGTTAACCACTTCTGCGCAATGGAGTTTAATGACGAGAATTCCTTTGTTCGAGATAGAATACTATAACCACCAATAATATAATCTGGTTATTATTTATATTAAGTAATGTTGTTACCTTGAAAGCAACACAAGACTGATAAAAGGCCTGTTTAACATTCGAAAAGATATTTAGAAAATATTCTGTTCGGTAAGTTCAGGTTTTTAACATTTTAATATTACGTTGATAAAGTTTTAAAATATAAATCCAACACATTTTTTCATTATGAAATATTAAGGTGGCAACGAAGTCTATTAGTGAAGTTAATGCAAATGAAAAATAGGATTTATTATTTTAAAATGTTCAAATAATGTTAATTTGGCACTTTTTTTAACATTTTATTTTGATTTATTCTATTTTATTTTATTTGATGTATGCCAGTGAGAAATGAGCTTAAAAATATTCTTGAATGCTTTAAAAAAAACTTGATATGCTGAGTCTCCATACGGAGAAAGTTGCAATTGATGCGAGGACAGTAGAATACTGAACTACTATTATGGAAAACCTCTCAGTTGGTAGCAAGAACGGAAGAAAACCGCAAATGTCAATTAAATTCAATCACTGATAAATTGTTTAAAGCCTCAGTTAGCCCCTGAAATCTAAAGCTAAAGTCAATCTCGTTAAAATTATCGTATTTTCAGTGTTGAATTCTTACAACACTAAAACTCTTTTTAATAACTGATAAAAAGCTGAAACTTGTAAGAAATGTAATTACCGTCACTTCAAGGTTTCACTAAAAATAGGTACAACTTTAAATTTATTCAATTGCTGTTTTACAGCCAACCTGCTCTTTTTGTTTTTATAATTAGTGTTGGGAAAAAGAGTTATCACGCAATAATTTTGTACCGTTTGGCGTTTGCTACATTGAGGGTCAAGGTGTACTGACAGTTTGGAACCTAAGAGTAAGATGTTTTAAAATGTTTCACGACAGATAGTATTCATCAAAACTGCTACAGCTGAAAGCCTCTAATTGCTCGGAAATTGACAGGGTGCCAATTTTGTGTATTAACAGCTTTATTTATTACTGAAGTGACAACAAATGTATTAAAAAAATTATCACAATCTACTTTGGCAAACGTCCCGCCATTTTAAACAGTTAACAAATTTGAGATTAATGGCGTGTTCAGAAAGCACTCTTTTTAATTTAAGTTATTCGTGGTCCTTTGCAACGCAAATTGCCTTAAACGTTACATACAGCTTTTATACTTTCTATGATATTCTCAATCTTTGAATCGTCAGTTTGATTATTTAACTGTACTTTCTAAGCTAATCGCCATAAGTAGAAGTACTTATCATGTTTATCATTCACAGCGGCTATTGTAATTTCTCTACTTACTACAGCAAGAGACACTGCAAAAGCAAAACAGTAAATTTTCAGTCAGAATTGGTATATTCACTATCTTGTTATGATATATTAGTTAAATTAATCACTTTACTTTTTTTGAAAAAGTGGACAACATTTGTAAGAGTACCAGTTAGTGCGTGTTGGGTACAATCGCATTTGTTTGATTTGATCTTGCATTATATTTACAACTGAACTGTTCTCCATAACATTCCTTTTTGCCATCAAAGTGGAATTTTTAATATTATCCCCCGATTTCAGTGACCGGACTATTTTTTCTGTTATATTTTTTGGCTGCCTTTGAGTTACAGTCGGATATAACTGATTTATTTGAATGTAATGGAAGACGATAAATTTGGCTTATAGATCGATCCATTTATGTATACAATACGAACGGCAAAAGTCTTATTTTCCTTTCACTTTAAACAAACTTGAATTAATAATTGTGCAGGAAGAAAAACATACACATGTAAATCTTTCAACGTTTTAGAATTGGTTCGAGCCAAAGATATCACCTTTTCGAGCAATTTAGCACTGCATCTATCGTATTCAACTGTCATCGGTACTGATTCACCTGAATCAATAATTGTCTTAATCAATATTGAAAGTTCGCTCTGACTTTACGAATCACTGTATATGTCTATTTATTCTTGAACTTAAATATGTTTATGCTTCAGGATGTTCCTAACTTACATTCCCTTTTATGTTTATTGAGCACGCAAACATATTCGACTTTGCGATAGAGACAATCTTTCAGAAGTATAAGTGTGTCAACTGAACCGCAAACTAGCTTTGTTTGTTTGCTTGGGACCAAGAAATTCTAAACGCTATTGTTCTTCCTATTATAAGTTCTTTACAAAGATTTATTTTGTCGTGGGAATGAGCAGCAAGGTTTCACTAGAATCAAGCATCTGTCTTTTACAGCATGAAAAGCTTCCAAAACAAAGTTTACTTGGAAGATCAAACAGTATTTACAGTTGTAGAAGCCAGCACGAATAAAACCCTTTTCTATGCTAAACTTGAATCACTAAACTGACACCCAAAGACTGCGAACAAAGGTTTCCGATCTAGTTCGAAAATTTAAACAGGGTAACAGTTTATCTAGCTTCAAATGTAACCAATTAGACGATGGTGTTCTGGATTTTAGTTACATTTTGTATTTTAGTCACAAAAAGTATGGGCTTACCAAATCTTCACCAAAGATAGCAATAACATAGTTGGTAGCATGTTTGTGAAAGCGGTTTAATTTATCTACGTTTGCACCAAAAACAACCTAAGTCAAGACACAGAGGCTGTGGAGCAGGGGGGCAGGAGGAATGTAGCCCCCCCCCCTCCCCCCTCCCCCCAAAAAAACCCGAAAATTTGGAGGGGATCAGCCCCCCACGTTTCGGTGACGAAAATATCGCATAAAACTGGTTTGACAAAATATCCAGTCAAAATATTTGAGTAAAGTATATTTGGTTCGGAAAAATATTCAGTCAAAATATTTGAGTAGAAGTATTCGGTTGGCTTGGTGTACGATGATCCCCCGCCCCATCCACGTTTCAAAACGCTCCGCCGCCTCTGAGACATAATTAAATTCTTAATTATAACAATTTATTAGCAATCAGAGTTGAATATATTATCAATTCATAACTATCACCAAGTGCTTCGGTAAAGTTTCATATCAATTGCGAATTGCTTGGTTGTTCTGAAAGAGAAGGTGAGAGAAAAGTCTACCCGATTCTTTGTCTGTCTAACGTACTTTTTTCATGATACGATTTTGAACTTCGTCATAAACATTGCACTCACTAGTCAAGGCCAGCGGAGACAGGGGGGTTGGGGGGAAATCTGCATTTTACGAGGATACTATGTCATTTTGAATATGGAAAAAAACGAGGTCCGTAACTTACCGTACGGACCGAGCAACGAGGTTAACAAGATATTTATTATATGGCTCCCTTGTCTTTTTTGTACGGAAGAACGACCTTGACATACTTATTCTTGTTGGCTTGTGTACCTCAAAAAGCGCACGAAAATTCCCGCGCTTTTATTGTAACACGTCACTGCATACATCACGGCGTTAGTTGCCGGTTCAGTCGATCCGAGCGGAATGGCTGTTTTATTTTGTTTCGTCACATTCAATTCAGTATGTTTTATCAGCAGTTGTTTGACTCTTTTCGGTTGATGGGGTTGTTTAAAGGCTTGGAATCCCAAGGAGTACATATACAAGTAATTGGAATGAAAGGACAAAAAATAATTGTGACTAAATGAGCAGGATGCACAAGATTGACTGAAACGACAAATTAGTTATCAATTGGAAACAAGGTTAGAATATAAATATCTTAATAACCGAGTACGAGGTCTGTCCAGGAGAATATTTGCCCGAGGTCTTTCAATGTGTACGAAAGACCAAGGGCAAATATTCTCCCGAACGGACCGAGCAAACAAGGTTATTAAGATTTTTATTACATGGATTAATTTTGCCCTAAATCCAAAGGTGAGTAGAAAGTAAAACGACGCTCGCGAGAAATCGGTCTTGTACGGCAAGTCCAGCCAATCAGCGCGCAGCATTTGGTTATTGGCCCTAAAATGTAATAAAAAGTGGTTTTTCGGATTAAAACAAAGGCTTTATCAGTTAATTTCCTTTTCGAATAACATTTATGTTTTATCATTTCTTTAGATCTTGAGTAATTTGTGACAGTAAAAAAGGCTTTGCGGTTTGCTCAGTAATCTTTTCAAATCTTCCAACAAACGAGTGATTTGTGCCAGCAGAGTATTAATTACACACGATTGTCAAGAGATTTCTGTCTCGAGTTTATTTATTCAGCACTTCTTTGGAGCGGGAAAAATATAGGGACAAAGAAGCTTGCCAGGTATCTTGTTGTTTATGTCGAATTTTTAGCCTGTTTTTCTTTGCGGAAACAGTGACAAATCTCAACCAGTCATTCTGTGTTTTCATCAAAAATGAAAATGATGTTTGCTTTAAATCGTCCTCCAATTCTGCGACTTCAGTCGTGCTTTCCGTCTCGGTGTTTACTTCTGGAAAAAGTTTAATTTCGAAAAAAGTCTTATTCACAGTCACTGTAGTCGTCATAATTATGGACTTAACCAGGTCCGTGCGTACGTTATGGACCTCGAATTAACCAATAACAGCGCATGAAATAAATATATCTTATTAGTATTAGTAATCGAATGGTTTGGAGTGCAATCCGGGATTTATCAGCACGAGTAAATATTTCAAAGACTAACAAAAAAGCGAACGAGCGAATGAAAAGGACGAGTAACAATATCCAACCATACTACATACTAGACTGTCTCCTTGCTTTCCGTATTTCATTAAAATTCTCGAAAAGCTTATTTATAAGAGAGTGATAGCATTCCTTGAAAAACACAATATTCTGAACGAGAACCAATTCGGGTTTAGGAATAATCGCTCAACCACCCAAGCTATACTGCTTATAGTAGACAAAATTCAAAGGGCTATTGAAGACAAAAAGATTTCCTGTGGATTATTTCTAGATCTCAGTAAAGCCTTTGATACAGTGGACCACAATATATTGTTAAAGAAACTTGAGTATTATGTTGTGAGAGGAATGGCCAACGACTGGTTTCGATCCTATTTGAGTAATAGAAAGCAATTTGTTACGATTGGAAGTACATCGTCGACTCAACAACCTGTAACATGTGGGGTACCCCAGGGCTCAGTACTTGGCCCACTTCTCTTTTTATTGTACATTAATGATTTCAGCAAAGCATCTTCGACTCTAGATCTTCACATGTATCTTCATCTCTTTGCCGATGATTTGAACCTATTTTTTTTCTCATAAAAGCCTGCATATATGTACTTCAAACAACAGTCAACACTGAGCTATGCAAAATTCATGAATGGCTGTGTGCTAATCGATTACCTCTTAATACAGATAAAACCAATTAAGTTTTATTTCATACCTCTCAAAAACGCATTACCGACTCGTTTTCACTTCATCTGAATGATAAAGAAATAACCCCAAAAAAATGCATAAAATACCTAGGAGTTTTAATAGATTCACATTTGAATTGGAAGGACCATATTTACAATATGTCCTAGAAACTTTCAAAAGGTATTGGCATCTTATGCAAGCTAAGACATTATATCATCTCTCAAATTTTAACCCAGCTTTACTATGCTCTTGTTTATCCTTTTCTCACATATAGCTGTATGGTTTGGGGTAGCACTTATAATACAAACATTAATCCGTTAGTTGTTCTGCA
>JANSTQ010020234.1:0-16257 GCA_026167885.1 Bergia puertoricense | reverse complement strand
TGGCCGACGGTAGTAACAGTGATGACAATATGTGACACGCTGGGGCGTTAGTATGGCCGACGGTAGTAACAGTGATGCCTACTGCAGCTCGAGGCAGATGAACAAGTTGAGAAGTCAACCAGCGCAGCAATCCTGACTGGTGAACTGTGATAGTTAATGCGAAAAGCCACTGCGTCAGTAACATAAACTTGAGTCAGCATGGTCTTAGATGAAGACTGAAATGCCAATTGTCACCCGGGACAGCTGCCATGTAGACAACCAGCGCAGCAAGGAAAAAGGTGAGTGGGTATCGATGCCCATCTGGAAGATTTCGTAGCACAGATGACAAGAAACTATTTGACCAAGAAGTAAACACCGGGTGGGATTCAGAAACATCAGACGCCCCTCGGGACCGACCGAAAGTCTACATCAAAATCTAGTGTGTGAGAAGAACAATGGAGTGAGTGGGTGTCATGCAGGCCCTACGTGGTGAGTGTCGGTGCCAACCTTATACGAGTTTGGTCGGCAAGGAACTCATGGACAGAAAACCTAACGAAACCAGTTGTAAACAACATTATCTGTTGGAATATCGGAGAAAGAACAGGTATGCGAAAAGGTGTGTAGCCAGCGAAATAGTGAAGTGAGTGGGTATTGGTGCCCGACAAGAATTGAGTCGTTAGACGAGGAACTCCTGGACTAGTAAAAAACCGAGTCAAACCATAACAGTGCAGTGTATGGGTGTCGGTCGTGCACAAGTGTAACGTACAATGAGGCGAATGGGTGTCTATACTCACCTCGCACAATTCTGTCCGCTCAGAAGTCCTGGATGAAGAAGGGCCCAAAAACCACTGGTACTGCGGTGTGTGGGTGTCGGTGCCCATCTGATGAATGTCGGTAGTACACAAGTGATAGAATTACGCTATGTCTTGCTACGTGCAGCCAGAGAACTGTTAATACGACTTACCTTGGCAGAAGCAACGCTGCGACGGGTGACCACGAAAAATTGGCAACAAACCTCAAGCCATCTGACAATAAGGGATCGAACCGCTATCACACGAGGGCAAAGTGGTAATTATGGCCCCAGCTAGGGCATCCTGCCACGATCGAACGAGGGTCTTGGTGACTACACAGTCGAGTTTGCCTACATCGCCTAGGGCCGTACGGAGCGGGGGGGCAGCCGACCCCGCCCCCCCAAGCAAAAATTCGCCGGAAAAAAGAAAATTATTTTTAAAACTCAGAATCAGATCTTCCACTCGAAGAAAGGAAGGTAATAAATGAAAAGGAGTGAATTTTACACATCAGATGGCTTGTATTCACTGCTGCAATAGAGCGCTAAGTTAACTGAATTCACTAAATGGGCTGCCCTGGTCACTTAACAGTGTACACATTTCAGGCCTCTCTATGTGGGATACGGTGCAGTGGAGGCAAGCTGACGTCTGACACAAATCGCTCCAACCAATAACTCAAATAAACAATAGTACAAATATTATTAAAATGATTCGGCAAGGAACATGCTGTAAGCTAAAGTTGTTGTTTTTTTATCTGTGCCTTCATTCAAGCCGGCTGCTTAATGTATTACAGCTCGTCACGTTCGGTGTAGCATCATACGTAAAATAAATTTAATTTTTGTAAAAGAAATATATTTTTTGTAAAAGAAAAACAAGTTGCCTCGATCTTTCAAGGCGTAGCCGAGAGCGTGGGGAGCCAAAAACATTTTATGACTGAGTGTGTTCACAGCTTAGTATTGCCTTGAAATCATATTTTAACTGCACTTTAGTCATTAATTTTATCTCTAGTACGTCTTAAAGGGGACTTTATGATGTTGTTTTAAAATACCTGTGAAAAATTAATCCTCGGATATACAAGACTTGTTTGCAGGACTCTGCAGCACGAATCGAAGCTAGAAAACAGAGGCAAAAAGAAATAAGCAAGTTCTGGCACTGTGGCTATCAGTTTCATCAAAATTTATAAAACCCAAAATACTCGAACACTTAAAAACATCACGAACTAAGATAATTTTCGTTATTGGATTCTATTGAATTTTAGGAAAATATTGCACCAAAAGGGCTGGAATAAGCATTTGAGAGTTTCAAAATTTGAAAATTTCCTGGGGGAGCATGCCCCCAGACCTCCCCCCCCCCTAGGTGCTCTCGCTTTCGGCGTTCGCATTATTATTTCCACACCACTGTTCCCCCAGACTTACAAAGCTGTGTACAGCCCTGATCGTCAGTAGTTAGTTACGATGGGAATTTGCACAAACGAATGAACGAATAAATCCAGCTCAAAGTTACAATTGCAGTTAGCCAAGCTAAAACCTCGTGACAGCTGAGCCACACTCCGTGACGTGACCGGGAGAGCCAAGCTAAAACCTCGTGACAGCTGAGCCACACTCCGTGACGTGACCGGGAGAGCCAAGCTAAAACCTCGTGACAGCTGAGCCACACTCCGTGACGTGACCGGGAAATGATACCTGCTGTAGAACGATAATTTCTGCCAGTCAAGTTGACTCCACTGACATGAGAAATATGTAACTATTTACTTATTGCAAAGTTTGAAGCTGTTTCATTATCCATGCGATATCACAAAGCTATATAAACTGGGCCCTAGGAGCAGGGGAGGCCGGGTAGGCCTAGGCCTCCCCAACTTTCAACCCGGTTTCGCCTTGGAGCGAATGTTCTGCTATAACGGACATTGTATGTGACCACAAGCGCAATATATTGCCAAAAATGTACATGTATTAATGGAAAAAGAAAACAAAATGAAGACTTCTTGTTGTTTGGCTTTGTAGCAACCAGTTTTATGTACCTCTGAGAGCTGTTACAATATTTTACATTATTTAGAAGCCTTATTTTGCCTTCTTCGGTTCTACCCCCCCTCCCCCTCCCTCCCGAAAAAAAATTAGCCTTCCCAAATTAGAATTGCTTCCTAAGGCCATATATAACGAAAGCACTCTAGTCCTCAAAATTAGTCATTTCAAACACTGATCAAGTATTCTCCAACTTCGTGTATGCCAGCTGCTATCCTCTCAATAGGGAATATGAACTGGTTATACGTTATATGCTTCCTCCTGATGGAAGAGACCTCCACAGTTCCATCTTGTTTACTGATTCAAGTTTATCATTCGAGAGAAGCTAAGACTTGTCCGACCGACCTCTGAGCTTGTTCGGTTTCTGGGCAAAGTAAAACTTAAGATGTTTTTTTCTATCAGTTTTATTTTCAAATCTTTTTCAAGAGCCACGATGCATTGCCCAGCCTGCGAATTGCCGCTAAAACGGCCGAGCGGAGACTGGTACGCGGCGTCTGCACCCAGACTATATCCACCCTACCCTACCCAAAATTTAGCTTTATACCTCACCTCCCTACATAGTTTACGTTTGTCAGGTGGATGTACCAGTGCCACGCTGCTAAATTTTTCGCGCGCGTTCGATCGATGTTCTGATTTCTTATTAGAGTGATTTGAATTGCACGGACCTGCAAAGAAAGAAAAGTTATCTCGTGGGACCTCCTAAATCATTCTGATGGCGGCGTCAGCAATGGTAAGTTCGATTTTGCTTTACTTAGTGCCCTTTGTCACTTGAAGCTGCATGAAGTGTTAAGAGTAGCTTCAAACAATTTCACTTGATTTCATAAAATGGGGCAAGATACCACGATCGATCGAACTGTATTTCAGCCGGTTTTCGCGATCTTCCATCAGTTGCTCATCCTTAGTACAAAGATCTTTGCAACTGCAGAAGTGACCGTTTCTCATTGTGCGTGGAAAATTTTGTTTATAATTTTCTGTGAATGACAAAGCTCTTTATATTTAGACTGCAATACAACGGACTTAAACGTTCGCAAGCCTGCCGTCGACCATCCATTGCAATTATTCGTTTATTGGCAAGTGCTGAAATGACCCTCTCCGGACTCTTTCAGATTTCAAGCAAATGGGCGCCATTTTCGTAACAAAGATTTTATTTACTTTTCTTTAAAACTTTGCATATTTCGCGCTGGAGTGAATGACTTTTTAGCACGCGCAGATGTCTGATTTCATGTTGTTACATTATTGATTTGTGTTTGCTTCAAAGCTGTCCGCGAAGCTACAATTTACATACTATCAATTACCATACTATCATTTACTCAAAGAAAAGCAGTCTAGAACTGCACCGGCGTTTGTAAAGTTCAAGCTCTTGGCAGTCGCAGCGCAATAGCAGTTCTACTTCCAAACTATGTTGACCACAGTTAATACTTTCGCTGCTCACAGGGTTCCAAATTTCTTTTTGTTAGCTGAGGAGATCTCTGTTGTGTTCAATAAATAATTGATTGACCTTTCACGAAGTTCCCTTTTCAAAGGTTTACATGTGTTTACTTGCAGCGAGTTTTGATGACGAGGACTTCCTATAAAGATAGTATGTTTTAGTTCCACTATTAAAACTGTTTTTCCAATTGAGTGTGTAAAGGATCCGAGTCCTGCTATAAAATTGTGATAATAATTTTGAATAGAATGGATGTGTTTACCATTAAAACTCTAGTGTTGTATTTTTAGTCGATTCATAAATCAAAAATGTTAATCGTTATGAAAACAATAGATTTTAAGATTCACGAGACTGGAACTGTGGTAAAGAGGGTGCTTGCAAACATTTTCGATTTCATGCATGTATAGCCATACACAGTGATTTTATATTCAAATCAATAAATGAAGATCACTATTTGGATTTTTAATTAACAGTACTCCGAGAACACTGATTCTGACTTCCTTACTAATCTGCAGATTTGCACTGCTCGTATTACACTCAGTCTACATGTACACGACAAAAGAAATTAAACCTTTTTTCCCAAAATGCAGTATTTTGTAGTTTGCATAACAATTCATATTTGAAAACAGCTGTGTTTTGAAAAAGGTTAAGTATTCATGACGCCAACACAGAAAAATATGTGGGTTTTCAATTTAAGTTGGCAGCCCGCAACCTTACCGTATTTAACCAGATAATGATGCTGTGAGAAACTGACTTTGAAGGTGGTTTTCTGCATCATTCTGAAAATGTGGCAGCTAGTTGGTAACTAACATAAGACTCCAGAATTCTGAGACTGAATAAAAAATCTATTAAAATAATATCATTATTTGTTTTGAATATTCTTAATTTTTGAGTTGTTCACGAGTTAAATTATGTTTGATTTACTAATTTTAATCATATCACTGATTTTTATATTACCCGAAAATATAATGAAGTTTTAAATTTATCAAATGACTCAAAAAGCTGCTACGGTATTCATTAACAATTTTATCAGAATGTTTTCAAGTTTTTATTTTATCTGTAAATGATAAAGCCATAGATTTTTCAGTTTTAAAGAAAAACAAAATACAAGTAAATTTATTGATCAGTGCTTACCGGTAAAATTATCCTGAAAATTTGCAAAACTATAGACTTGATGCAAAATGAAATGAATAGGCATCGTTTTCAAAAGAATGATATTTCCTGTTGATTTTGTAGCTTAAATGGATGACATCCAGCTGGCTTTGTACACGTGTTGGACCAATGTTGACCATGGACTTGCAAATTAGAAAGAATAACTAGAAATGTTTTTAAAAAACCTTTTTTCCAACATTTATTGTCTCCTCACAGTAATCAGTATAAAATAAGTTGATTGGTTTTGAGAATATGAACAGTGATCTGATCATTTATTTCAAATTGAAAGTGAAAGGGGTAACATCTGATTGGCAATGTCATTGTTACAGTCTTTAACTGTTGCAGCTCCAGAAAGCTTTTTTGATTGTTTGACACAACTTTAATATAGATATATATATTGTGATAGTATAAAATGAATTCAAAATTACCATAATTTATGGATGATTACCTGCACCGCAGATTATTCACACCTGCCAATTTTCATCAACCCCAGAAATAAATTTTAACAGATTAATTGCTCTTGTGTGTTACCAGCACCTTGAAATCATGATACTGCTGAAATTGTTGTCAAATTCAGTAAAAATATTAATTAAAACTGTACAAACTTTAAAATAACAAATTCCAGAAATTATTATAATTGTAGGTCATAAAACAGAACTGTTCTGCATTGCACACTCTCAAATCCTGTCAAAGTTCAAACCTCACAATCATGTTCTTGCCAGTGGAAAGTTTCACAGTTAGCTAGACCAGATAACCCTTAACATTTTAATTACTAAAATCCTTCAAAGTCTTCATCTTCACATTTGGTTGGTGCTTCTTTTTTCTATTGGACATTCTTTTGATCATGATAGTTAATGGAACAAACTTCAGTGGCCAGTTTTTTCTGGTTCAATGAACATGAATGTGACTTTGATCACGAGCATTGACATGCATGACACACAATCTGCTAATATGCAATATACAATGAAATATTCTCCCTATGATAGATTCAGAAATATTTGTACTGCAGGAGAAACAACTAAATAAATGTAAAGAATCACTTTTTTTAAAATTTACTCCTCATGCCTCTTGGAAGTAATGATTTTAGCTGCTATTTTTGATTATTGGAATGACTTGTGTTTCGTGGGTGACATGTTGAATCGAATGATCCATGCTAGTGCAAGATTTCAGGGAATATTGTACAAGTTGACTTTAGAATTCAACAGGTTACCCACACCACTAGATTACCTGCACCTGTTACCATGTTGGGTAAAATTAATAGTTAACCCACTGGTTATCGTCTGGAAATTATTGAACAAACACCCAAGGCATTAAATATCAAATGATAATAAATAGAAGTCTGACTGAAATTGTTTGTAATTTTTTGGCAGGCTCACAAGGAACGTATTCTGATCAAGGGGGGGACAGTGGTGAATGAGGACCAAATGTTTGAAGCAGATGTCTTCATTGAAAGTGGTATTATCAAGTAAGTTTTTAGCCTGTGAACAGGTTCTCAGGTGAGAAAATGGGGGAAAAGTGTGGAGGTAAAGGGATGGGGAGAGCTTGTTGACAAGCTATTCAAAACACTCTTCTGCTGCTTTGATAATTTGATACACCTTTATGTCACAGATCTGTCAACCAGGGTGACATGATATGTTTGGAATTGGGTATTGAGTAGAATGCTGGAAGAATTGCAGAATGAGCACTTCTACAAGCAGAATTTGATCATAAGAGAAGATTTGGAGAATAATCTGTAAACTTGTGTTCTTGTTTGTTTGTTTTCTGTGTTTACATAGCAACTTTTAAACTTGAAACTGTTTCAGAAATTTGAAACTTGAAACTATCTTTGTTATCCTATTGAAACTGTGGTTAGTTGGTTTTAAGGAGTCAAGAATTAATCACATATTTGCAGGCTTAATAAGCCATTTTACTGGCAGAATTTACTTGAACCTCGCTGAGGATGTAAATGATTGTGCAAAATTATTCCACGAGGCTGACAGCTTCATCACTGCAACTGTGATCAGCAGGTTCTGCAAGATATAATTTGCGGCTCTCAATACCTAGAGTTGCAGTCTTAGTACATGTAGAAACAAATCAAGGAGCTTACAATACAAGGAACTGAGACTGTAAAAATTGCAGACAGCATCTTGAGAACTTGAAGGAGATGACAAATAATTGAATCTCCTGTGTAGTAGTTCTACCACTGCCATCCACACTATAATGATATAATTATACTATTTATATATTCTAAATCATTGCAGCTAGTGACTATAGGAAACTGAAGGAGATGACAAATAACTGAATCTCCTGTGTAGTAGTTCTACCACTGCCATCCACACTAAAATAATGTAATTATACTATTCATATATTCTAAATCATTGCAACTAGTGACTATAGGAAACTGAAGGCCTATCAACAGCCACTGCATTGTCTTGCAACAAGAAAGAGAAATAGATTTCCAAGAACACAACCTTTGTAACCAAGAAGAACAGTTTGATGTAGCATCCTCATCAGCAGTTGCTTCACTCACCAGGTGCCAGACTGCTAGAAACTAAGATCTCACAGCAAATTTGGATGTGAAGATCAACGTACTCAATGAAAATTTGTTTCATTAAAAAAACGCTTTGTTTCATGGCAGTTGACTGGGTTCGTCCTCTCTAAAACCATCGAGTAAATGAAATTTTAAGCAGCCTTGCATATTCGAAAATGATTACATTCAGTATCCACTCTGTTGAGTTTATTCTTGTGTTATGCGCTACTCAGCAGTTGCAGATCTGACCAATCAGAGGTGATACCAGCTCCTGGTATCATGGAACAGTGTTTTGAATAGCTTGTCGACAGGCTCTGTTTCCCCCCTTCCCTTCCCTCCTCCCCCTCCTTCGTGTACACTTAAAGTTTCTTGTGTTGCATCAGGTCATTATAGTTAAACTACACAAAGATAGATAACACCAACTTTGAAATGCACAGCCATGTCCGCTGTGTCTTTCAGGGGGGGATTATTGGATACCCTAATACAGACATTTTTGAGTCAATCTCCCCATCTGAAAGCAAAACTTTAATTTGCATTAAAATATACTGAAATTTGATAAATCTGGTAAAAAACGGGTACAACAATGGTTGATTCTCCTACCTATGGGACAAATCTGTGAGTCAGTCCCTACAGTCGTGTATGCCTGGTACCTCCCTAGGATAAGCCAAGGACAAATTCATAATGAGAATACTGTAGAAGTGTTAGGTTATACAAATGTTAGCTCCAACCCAGTTTGAGTTGACAACATTACTCCAGTTACCAATGATAAGTTAACAGACAATACACCATTTTCTAATGGAAATGCTTGCTTGTTTCAGGTCTGAGAGGGCAAAATGGTGTTGCTTGGCCACTTTAGTCTCATTAATTCAACAAATTTGTGATATTTTGTCCCCACAGCAGACTGCAATGAGTAAAAATTTGCATTAGAAAAATGGTGTATTACTTACCATTTATGGAGAATGTAATGTTCTGTTAATAAATTACTACATGTATATTCAGCTCTCTTTCAAAAACCAAATTCAGGAAAATAGCTTTCCAATTTTCTACAGCGAATTCAGCTTAATTTGTAGAGAATCAGGTAAGAAAAAAACAAAATGTAAACCTTGCTCTAAAATTTTAACAAGTAATGTGCTTGTTTTAGGAAGCAATTAACTTCCTTTCACTACCACAGGGAAATTGGAAAAGCCCTCATAACTCCTGGCGGAACAAAAGTGATTGATGCACACAGAAAACTTGTGATTCCAGGTAATGTTTGAAATGTTGTGTCTGATTAACACAGACATTTTTATACAAGCCTTTATTTCTGGTTCATTCTTGAATGAAGTGTGACTATATAGTTGACAAATATTCCCCAAAGTCAAGATGACTAGCGATGAATATTTGCCGAGCTGTGAAGCACCCAGGAGGAATTGACAGTCACACACACATGATATTGTAACATTGGATCAACCAACAACTGATATCCTTCACACCACCCAGGAGGAATTGACAGTCACACACACATGATATCATAACATTGGACTAACAGCTATTATCCTTCACATTACCCAGGAGGAATTGACAGTCATACGCACATGATATTGTAACATTGGACTAACAACTGATATCCTTCACATCACCCAGGAGGAACTGACAGTCACACAAACATGATATTGTAACATTGGACTAACAACTGATATCCTTCACACCACCCAGGAGGAACTGACAGTCACACACACATGATATTGTAACATTGGATTAACAAATGATATCTTTCACACCACCCAGGAGGAACTGACAGTCACACACACATGATATTGTAACATTGGATTAACAAATGATATCCTTCACACCACCCAGGAGGAATTGACAGTCACACACACATGATATTGTAACATTGGACTAACAACTGATATCCTTCACACCACCCAGGAGGAATTGACAGTCACACGCACATGCAATTACCATTTATGGGAACAGTGGCAGCAGATGATTTCTATCATGGCACTCGAGCAGCCGTCGCTGGAGGCACCACAATGATTAGTAAGAAAAACAGAGAACCTTCATGTTATAAAATATGTCCACTACAGAAGTTAAGTAGAGACATTAGTATCAAATACATAGTCATGTATGTCTGTAAACTTTTAAAATAAAGATTGATACCACTCATGTTGGACATTGTACAGTGATAAATCTAGGGCATTTCATTGCATCCAGAAATGCAATATTGTTGTTTTGGATGCACAAATTCAATGGTAGTGTGTCCAAATGGATGCAGAGTGAACGCAAAGTTGACTCAGAAAAAGGAGCAAGCCAGAACTGGCTTTGAAACTCGGGAAACTGAAGTTTGCTTGATTCCTGCAACCATCTTTACTTTTGCGGTATCTCCCAAGTGTGGGCTCAAGTTTTAAGGTCATGAACCACCTCACACAATGTTTTGTTCTTCCTGAGCGTGCTTCTTCTCCCAGCATACATAATATCTAGTAATATTTACATGCCAATATTGCAGAGAAATCAGTTGTTCCTGACGTATGATTGGTGTGATTTCAATCCATATTTTAGTGAGGTTGATTGTGTGGAACTGTAAAAGGTCTTTGTTTAATTATTGTCAAAATCATTTGAGTAATCAATTGCCAAACAAGCGTAAACATGTAAAGTCGTATTTCGCTCTGTCCATCTTGTCCATCCCAGCAAATACTCGATTGCTTGCACAAGCCGAAAATCAACCCACCAAAAAAGCCGCTAAAAGTTTCTGCCATTCTTGCTCCAAGAAATTAAGTGGTTGGAGTACATCAAACCCTTTTTTTAAAAATCTTTGAACTAAATAATTTTGACTGAAATGAAACTGAAAGTAAAGGTTTGTTGTTGCAATAGCCATTGTTTTGTCCTCATTTGCACGTATTTTGTGGTGACAGTTTTACTTACAGTTGATGCAGATCAGTAGTGATATTAACTTTAAATGCCTTCAATTTAGTTTAAATACTGAGATTGATAATGATAGTTTTTAAAATAAGTCTTTCTATTTAAATCAAGATTGTAAATATTTACTAATTTAGTTGAAATTGTCATCAATAAATCAAGTTTTATACTGAAACAGTTTGTCAATTTTAGACCATTTTATGTGCTCAGACTCCAATTCTCTGATGTCACCTTATGGAATTTTAAGTTTGATTCAGTGTCAATCCATACCTGGAAATGAAAACAAACAAAAAAGGAATGTGTTTTGTACAAAAATGAAACAAAAGAAAATTCATGAATATTAATTAGGACCCAGAGTTTCAGTAAATGGACCCCCAACTTTAGCAAGAGCTAAAGCACTTTTCAATTTCTAGATTTATCACTGATTTTTAAGCCCAAATTTTCTGAAATTATCCATTTGCCTTAAACAACAAAGTCTTAAACATATTTAAAATAAATTAATAGGCATGTTTGGTTGAAGTGAGACTACCAGGTATTTTGATTTAAGCTTTTTTGCCCATAAATCTTATACATGCACTAAAAGTGTTAGCTTTCATGAAAGTTCTGGAATTTAAAATAATATTCTGGTGTTTGGTTTTACTATCTACATGCAGTACAGGTTTTTGGTTAGCTGTTCAGAAATTCCTGCATATTTGAATCAGTCTTCACTATTTGCTGGTAATTAAACACCGTCCTCTTTAGCTTATCATGACCTTTTTATGTTCTTGCAGTTGATTTTGTTATTCCATCCAAGAATGAGTCCTTGTTGGAGGCATATGATAGATGGAGAGCATGGGCAGATGAGAAAGGTAAAAAAGCTTGTCCCTCGACTGGTTCATTTTCTTGTTACCGGTGGTAGTTCAAGAGCATTAGGTCAACACTTTTTGAGGTCACAAAGAGGGCTTTTAAGGCCACAGGTGGCCCAAGCTGTCATTACTGGTTAGGAAACTTGAATTAGCTTGGGTGTCTGTTTACATAGCTGTATCACAATTTTGAACAATTGTATAGGAGGAAATTTAAATTTTGCCTGATAATGCTATGAAAAACGATAAAGTTCACCATATACTTCAGGATTCCTGTTGTTGTCATTCCTTGTGTTATTGGTGCGATTAGGGATGGTTTTACTAAAAATTTTACTAAAATCATGATATATAAACAGACACCCAAGTTAATTTAAATTTCCCAACCTCTAATGATAGCTTGGGCTGCCTGTGTTAAGGCCTACATAGGGATGACGGATGATCATGCACACCTCCAGACCTGACCAGACAGGGTTCTTGTATGTACAAGTAGATCCTTAAAAAGTGTTTGAATTAGTGATGTTTTATTTAAACACTACCTCGGCATTGCATTGTGGTGAGTCATTGTTTTATTTTGTGTTTGCCTCCCAACAGTTTGTTGTGATTATGGATTTCATGTTGCAGTCACGTGGTGGAGTGAGGAAGTTGGGAAAGAAATGGAAACACTTGTTAAGGATAGAGGTACAGTATTTATGTTAGTATGTAACTTGAAACTGTTTTTTAACCTTTGAATGTTGGTTAAGGAAATGGAAACACTTGTTAAAAGAGTTCTTTCATAGGTTTGCAAATGCTCAGGGAGTTAGTAACTTACAAGAAAATTATGTTTCAAGTTAAAACATCTTAGTATCAACAGGCGCTGTTCACATACCATTCTACAATATAAGTTTTTGAAGAGGCAGAGGGAAAGGATAGTTCGTTTTAGGTGGTGATTAAATTGGATTGTAGTAATTATTTTCAGAAAACAAATTTTAAAAATACGTGTAAGTTGCTGAACCTTGGCAGAAGTGACTGATCACTGTCTTTTGGTGGATTAAGATGTTTTCAAAATTACTTGAACAAATACAGTAGAGATAAATTTATTTGACTTGAATCTCAGTTATTTAAAAAACTAATTTATTAAAAGTGAACCCTTGTTAAGATGGGTGCTCTAGAGACTTGCTGTACATGTCTGCTATAAGGAATTGTCTTTCTTAATGCAAAATTTGATAGTTACATGATTGTATATAAACCAGCTGCAGTCAATTAATATTTACATCTTGAAGATTAGACTACAATATTGAATTTCTGTTTACAAACTTGGTTGTCTGAGTATGGTTATTGATGATGTCATTTCAGTTGCCTGTAAAAGATGTGTTAATGAACATTCTATCGAGGGAAATGAAATTTGTAGATTATTTATAACAGTACCAAAAAATGGTTTTTCATTATGTTACTAACAATATTTTATGAAAATTTGCTGTCAGTTAGTATGTACTGTACATATATATACACATAGCTGCTCAAAAAGTGCATGTATGTATTGTTTGTCTTAATAATGTGTCTTTCTTTTTGAGAATTCACTTACTGACAGTAAAATGACTGAAGTTCTGTTCAGCTTTGACCAACTCTGATTGCCCATCTTAACCAGGTCTGTCAAATGAGCATTTACTATATTATGTTGTACATTTCAGTTTTGTCCTCAGATCAAGCCAGCCAATATTCTAAAAACTGAACCTCTGTTATCATTTGCAAAATTAACAGGTCGTACATTTTATGTTGCCTCAAGAAGCTTAGGAATTGGAATATTTGGACAATTATATTTGCCAGTTGTTGGTTTGATGCTCTAATGCTTTATTGAGTGATGTGCTGTTAGTACACGAGTTGTTCATACCATGTTGTTTGTCAACATTTCAGGTATCAATTCATTCAAGACTTTTATGGCATACAAGGGAGTGATGATGATAAACGATGAAGAGGTAGGGTGAAATATGTCACGCTTTGGTTGGAAAATCAATTAGTTTTATGTAGTACTAAAACCTTTTGCAGAAAATGACAGTGTATAGTTTTTGACTACCAGTAAAGTTCTGTATTGGTTTTTTTGCACTTACAGTGTACAACAAAACATTTGTTTATTCATTGGGCTAATTTGTAACAATATTTGATTCACAGATGTATCATGCATACAAGAAATGTGCAGAGATTGGTGCCATTGCTCAGGTTCATGCAGAGAATGGAGATCTTATACATGAGGTTTGATTCTCATTTTAAATTATTCCTTCACTGCATGTAGTTAGGCATGTAATTATTCATGGGATATATTTCTAAGCCAATCAAGGACCAGGGTTTGACCTTTAGTTAGTAAATGCCGGCAGGCAGGCTTGCAGATTGTTGCCACAAGTCAAGTTGTAACATTTTTATGGTTGGCCAATAAACAGTAACCGTTAATGACCAAATGGGGGCCACAAAAGGATAAATTCTAATGCTAATCTGCAACAGCACATGTACAAGCTAAGTTGGCACTATGCAAGTTACCGAGTTTTCCTAGGATTTGTCTAGAAATAGTTTTAATTCAATTTGGTGGCTACAGAGCTTTCATCATCATCATCAAAAACTCCAAAATCTAAGCTATAAAAGTGAAATACATAATGTAAAGACTTATTAATTTGACTGTTACTGTACATGTACATGTATTTGGATGTTGCTAGCATTTATAATAAGAAATGTACGATTGGCGTGGGGGGGCAGTTGGTATCCCCATAGTTTAAGCAGGGGTTTAAAAAATTGAACTAGTAGGAACTGGGACAAGGAGAGCAGGGAGTTGCAGGTTTATTGAGACACTGTAATTGCAACTGTAGCTGGAGTGTGAGCAACTCTGGTAAGTATAGGGGTCGGAAATAAGGACAGTAAATGTTGCTTTTGACACGCGGTGCCTTGCTTTGAGACTTCTTTTAAGTTGCTTGATAGTTCATCATGTGTTTTATTACCATAGAAATCGAGTGAGATGATCAAACTGGGCATAACAGGACCAGAGGGTCATGAGATGTGCCGCCCAGAAGAAGTTGAAGCAGAGGCAACCAATCGAGCAATTACTATTGCCAATCAGGTAACAAACTGTTGACACAAGTCAACTACTGGCCTGTATGAAGTATCAGAGTTTTTTTAAACATACTGTATTTATAAGATGCTTTTTCTTAATTTTTTCCATTCCTGTTGGTATATTCATTAGAGGGAGACATTCATTAGAGAGCTGCGCTCATTAAATGAGATAAGACAAAAGTGTTCATCAGAAAGAGTGGTTATTCTTTAAATTAACCTTTAATTAAAGCACAACTTAGTTTTGTAAGTTCATTAGAGAGATGCATTCAGTAAATGTTGGGCACTCATTAGAAAAAAATTATACTCTAGTGATGTGATCCTCGAAATGTAACTCATGCTGTAGCGTAACACTAGCACTGTGTCTTGTTGTTATTAATTTACCATCTATTTTTCAATTTTACCCAATCATTTACATGTATCTATATTGTATTTTTACCAACTGGCCCACAGTAATTGGTTATGCTCTTGGGGCTTCCCTGCCTTATTTCTTTGTTTGTTTGATGTGTATTGTACATCAATATAATTATTAATAAGTCATTGTAAACTGTCAATGTTTTTTTTCAACTTGTATTAATGCAAATAAAAAGACAAAACAATTATTTATTTTCATATGTGTAAATAGATAAAGATGAACACTTTTATCTTTTAGGTGAACTGCCCCCTGTACGTTGTTCACGTGATGAGCAAGAGCTCAGCTGTGGTGATTTCCAATGCCAGAAGAGAAGGTAAAGTTGTGTTTGGTGAACCAATTGCTGCCAGTCTTGGAACAGATGGAAATAACTACTGGCACAAGTGTTGGAGACATGCTGCAGGCCATGTGATGGGACCTCCTCTCCGACCGGACTCTTCCACTCCCGGTTACCTGATGGACCTTCTTGCAAAGTGTGTAAACCCTTGTTTTGCTTCAAATGAGTTTGCAAAAAAACTAGAGTTTCCTTCTTAATTACATTTTGAATCTGTTAGTTCTTATAAACTCATATGAAATTCAGTGACATTCATTTTATTTGTCTTGTAGAGTACATACTGTAGTACTGGATTGCAAGTATTTGGTGCCATAAGAATGTTATAACAGGGAAATTCAAGATCTTAAAATTCAGACCTTGAAAACCTGGAAAACCTCAAAATTGTCACAAAAAGCCATTTTAGGTCATAAGTCAAAATTAAACAGATTGCGGAAGTTGTGGAAACATCGTCAAACTGTAGAATTTAGACTTAAAAGTCCAGTCCTGGAAAACCTGGAAAATCCAAATTGATCAAGAATAGTCTTGGAACATCAAATCTGTGTGTAAACAAAGCAGCAATTGGTCAAGAATAGTCTTGGAACATCAAATCTGTGTGTAAACAAAGCAGCAATACTGAAAAAACGTAGATAAATACTTTCAGATAAGCACCCTATCTCCATTAAATGCAAGAATCCAAGTGTAATTCCTCAGATGGAAGCAGAGAGCTGTATTTGTCTTTCATATATTAGTCCTAAACTTAAAAAATCTAATTTAAATTATATACAAACTTCTTAAAATACCTCAGTCCACTCCCCCTCTCCCCCCCCCCTCCACAAAAAAAACCCCAAACC